>JAODAL010011613.1:0-99126 GCA_025379985.1 Phyllomedusa bahiana | reverse complement strand
CAGTTTATACCTCGTCTGGATTTCGGGGACACTGAAAACTATAAAACTGGGAGGGGTACTATTGAGGGGGTTTTTTTATAGGGGGAAAATAGGGGAGGATTCAGATCAGGAGGTTGAAAAAGGAGACCCCAAAGGGAAGGGGGAAAAAATTTGGGGGGGGGACAATATTGTTCTCAAATATAAACAAAAAAAAAAAACCCCCCATAGGGACAACGGCCCCCCGTTTTTGGATGGTATGTCTTTTTCCTCTTTCCCCTTTCATCATCAACCCTTTTTTTGGGGCCCCAAACCGGTGGGTCCTTTCCCACACCCAAAGGGGAAAATTTCCCAATAAAAACACCCCCAAAAAATCCCAAAAAAAAGGGCAGGAGGAAAAAAAACCAAAAAATTTAAATTTACTCGGGAAAAATCTTACACGGAAAAATTTTGAGTGTTTTTTGGGAAAGGTTTGTCATATGTCCCTTCAACTAGTTTTGAGCGATTGGGGTTGGCTACCCGAGATCGATCGTTTTAGTCGATAGCCGGCCGCTTTTCGATAGGTTTTTCGATGTGGGAAATCAAATTTAATGAGGGGGATTCCCTTTAAATTTCTTTTTGGGGGGGAACCAAAAACCTTTTCATTTTACACCCCAAAAAAGGGTTGGGGGAAGGTTTGAAATTAAAATCCAAAACCATTTAAATTTGGAAAAGGGGCAAACATCTTAGGCAAAAAACACTTAGGTTATAAAAGTAACAGAAAAAAAAGTCAAAGACCATTAAATTTTCCCGTGTCTTGTACCATTTGCAAAACCCTTAAACCGCAAAACCCAAAAATTTAAAAAAAGTGCCAAAAAGGCAGTATGATTTTAAACCATATTTTACTTAAACCCTGGAAAATTGAATACCCCTTTTCCTGGAACCCAGCATAAACCCCCAAACCCCTGCTGCCCCCAGTTTAAAAGGGGGCCCGAAAAAAGGGAAAGTTTTTTCACCCCCCAATTTTATTTGGGGAACGGGGGACTTTAATTTTCCCTTTGTCCTGTCCCGCATTTGGGACCTTTAAAACCTTTTTCTGACCCCCAGTTTTTAAAAATTTTCCCGGGAAAAAAAAGGAGTCTTTAAACCCCCAATTTTAGTTGAAACGGGGACTTTATACTGTCCCTGTCCGGGGGCCCCCTTTAGGGACCTTTAAAACCCTGTCTGCCCACAGAAAAAAAGTCCCAAAAAAAGGAGTTTTTCAAAAAAACCTTTTTTAGTTAAAAATGGACAAATACTGTCCCTGTCCGGGGCCCACATTTATGACCTTTTTAAAAACCTTTTCTGCCCCCCAAGATTACAAAGGGGCCGGGAAAAAAAAGGGGAAGGTCTTTAAAAACCTTTTTGTTAAAACTGGTTTTTGGGACTGGGAACTTTTCCTGGGCCACGCATGCCAAGGGCCGGAGTTACAGGGGGTTTGCGGTGAAAACCCCGGGCGGGCCCCTTTTTCCTTTAATCTATTAACACGCATTTTTTAAAAATTCCCCTTTTATGACGCAGCAAAAAAAAAAACTGTCGTGCTGAACCCGAAGTGCGGGAAGGGGGGGAAGTGTGAGGAACTCCAGCTTTTTCAGTTCCAGTAAAAGACCGGGGGTAGCGCTTGCCCCTCCGTATGGTTGGGGAAACCCAAATTGAGCTTAAATTGGAAAAAGGGGGTTAAGCCCCTTTTTTCCCCCCAGGTGCCTTTTGTTTTGGAAATTTTTTTCTCTTTTTTACTCAACTTTGTTTGGAAAAAATTTGTTTTGGGTACTTTGTTTCCCGTCCGTGCTCCTTTAACCCCATGCCCTCTAAATAACCTTAATCGGTTAAGTTTTCCTTTTAACTCCCTTGTACAAATTCAGGGAAAAAATTTTTTTACCAGCATTTTGAAACATGGGGGGTTTTTAGTATTTTTAAATTCTGAAAACAATTTTTAAAAATAGGAGGGGAATCCCCCTTTTTCTTTGTTTTTTTTTTTTTTTAATTGCTATTTTAAAGGATTTGCAAAAACAAGTCATTTTGAAATTATGTGTCCTTTTAACAGTTTTCCTCCTTTTTCCCTGGTTTTTTGACAGCCCCCTCCCCCTTTTAAACCAACTTTTGCCCAATTGTGAAGAAAAATTGTCTGTTAGAAAAAAAATTTTTTAAAGATTGGACCTGTAGTTTTTTAGCTGAAAGTCACAGAAAAATGCCCCCCAAAAATTCAAGCATGCCCCCTTGAGCCATTTTTTTTTTTTGGACCAAATTGGGTAAAAGAACAAATTTTCTTTTTAAGAAACAACATTTTTTAAAAAAATTGGGACCTTGTATTGCGGCATGTCACGGGAAAAATCCCCCCAAAAATTTTAAAAAATTGCCCCCCCCTTGACCCATTTTTGAAAATTTTTAAAGAAAAAATTGTCTTTTAGAAACAACTTTTTTTTAAAATAGGCCTGTTTTTTTGCTGCTTTTAAAACCCAAAAGGGCCCCAAAAATTCAAAACCATGCCCCTTGACCCACTTTGGGTTTCAATTGTAAAGAAAAATTTTGTCTGTTAGAAAACAAATTTTTTTAAAATTTTTAGGACCTGTAGTTTTTTGTGCTTTTTTCAAAGCGCTTTGCCCCAAAAAATTTAAAAAAAAAATTTGACTTCTCGGGCCACTTTTTAAAAATTTTGGGGGGGAAAAATTTTCCACTTAAAAAGGCCAAATTTTTTTCCCAAAGGACCATAAATTATTGCTGTATTCACAGTTTCTTTGCCCCCAAAAAATTTTTATAATATGACTTCTCAGCCACGGGTTAAAAAAATTTTTGGAGGGGGGAAATCCCACTTAAAAGCCACATTTCGTTCCAAAGGACCATGATTTTTGGCTGTATTCCCCAGTACATGCCCCAAAAAAAAATTTAAAAATATAAATTCTCAGCCTCTATTTACAAATTTTTGAGGGGGGGAAAAAAATCCCACTTAGAACCCAAAAATTTTCTGTTCCAAAGGCCCAAAAATTAAAAGCTGAAATCTCACAAGCAACATGACCTTAAAACCAATTGGGCCCAATCCCGGAAAAACTTTTAAAAGAAAAAGTGAGTAAAGGGAAAATGGGGGGTTTGTTTTGAAAACCTTGCGGTCTTTTTACGTTCCCTCACAGCAAAAAAAAAATTTAAAAAGAGGAAAGAGAATAAAAATTGCGGGTAAGAAATGACCCTTTAAAAAAAAAAAGTTTTCAAGGGGACTTTTTCTTTTTTGAAAAAGGAATGTGAAGTAAAATTGGCAAAACTAATGGGGGCCCTCGGAAAATTTGGGGCCAAAACATCTTTCGGGAGATCCATGCCTGATTCTTTTTTTGTGAAAGTCAAACGATCCACTTTAAATCTGTGGAAAGCAGATGCTTTTGTTGTAAGGGACTACCCCAGCTGTGCTGAAGGTCCGCTCAGATATGACGCGGGCCCTTGGGGGGCAGGAAAACACCTCTATGGGTGACGACCCAGCTGGGGCCCCTTCGCCCCATTTTGGATACCCAAAAGGTCTTTTGGGGCCCCCCGGAACACATGCAAAAAAACATCGGGGGGGTTGGGTCGCAGATAGTCGTCCCCTGTCTTAAGTTTTTCTCTGTGTGTTGGATGTTTTGCCCTGCATTGAAATGATTTTGGTGGGGGTTTGGGTAAAACAAAGATTCCCCAGGGGGTTTTAAACCCATTGGCTTCCGCCCCCTTTTTTTCCCTTGCTGCTGCCCGGGGCTACGTTTATTTGGGGCACTCTATTTGTTTGTCCGTCGTTTGTTTGTTTTTTCCACCGTGACTTTTGGGGGGCGTGAAGAAAGACGAAAACGGGCCCGGTCTCCAGTTGTTTAAAAATTCAGCAAGGTCTCCATTTCCTGCATTTTTTTACCCCTATTTGGGGTGGGTGGAAAGGGGAAAATGCTGAGTTTTTTTTTTTGTACCCGGGGAAACCAGGAGGGTGGCCCCCCAGTAAACTGGGGTTTTTATTTTGATGGCCTTAATGCCCGGGGTCTTTTTGGGGGGGAAAAGGAGCATCAAAGGGACTCATGTGAGAGTGGAGGCCTTGAATTTTCCCCCGGGCCTTTTGGGTCGAGGGGGCAATTTGCAACTGATCTTTCCTTTATTTCCCCCTCCCCCTCAAATTCGCCCCCAACCCCCTTTTTCCCAAAGGGGCCCGGGGGCGTCTCGGTTTAAAATCGGTGTCTTGGGGAAAACCCTCCTCCTCCTCCTTTCCCCTTCCCCCGGACCGCTTCAACCAGCCCCGACTTGCCTGAGATTTATGCCCCCCTGAGAAACTGATGGGGCCCCTTTTCACCGCTCTGGACCCCGAACCCCTGCCTAATGAAAGGGGCCGATGAAATTTTGGAAAAAAAAATGGGCCTTGTGGGAAATTTTTTACGGAGAGAAAGGCTTTCCGTTTTTCCCCCAAATTTTGTCCGTTCTCCTCCTCCGTCGCCCGGCCGGGGGAAACCCGTTGTTTTCGAGGGGTTTCCAAACGGGTCGTTCTAGAAAATTAAAGGGCACCCCAAATTTCTCATGCTGACAAGGGCTTGTCCCCCACTGACCCCTTTTGGTGGGCTTCTTCAAAAATGGCTAGGATGGTGAGAGCCTTTTACCTGCCTCCACTCTCGGTGGTTTTAACCCCCCGAGGTCCGCACCGCTCTTGTCAGGCCCCTGTGTCATTCGTTTTTTGCGTAATGGGGATTGCGCTGCTGCCCCCAATTGTTTGGGGGGCATGGGGGGGGGGTGGGAAAATTTCCCGCGGTTGCCGTCAACAAAAGAGAAAGGTTTTCCCCGGGGAGGGCCGAGCTGGGCGCTGCCAAAAGCAGCCAAGGGGGCGAAAAAAGGGTGGGGGGAAAAGGCGGAAAATGCGGAAAATAGACCTCGGGGGGCCTTCTTCAGCGGGGAAATCCGACCCCCGGGGGGCTTTTAGAAATTTCTGGAAGGGCAAGGTTTAGACATGTGCCCGGGAAGGGATGGGGGCTCCAGCCCTTTCCCATCTTTTAAAGGGGGGCCGCAGATTTCGCCCTTTTTTTCGCACAAACCCCCTTGCCTGGCACAAGGTTTTTTGGTCAAACCCCGCCAGTCTCGGTTTTCGGTGGTTTAAACCGTCCAAAAGCCCTGGCCCGGTGGGGCGGTTTTCCCAAAGGGAGGGGTTAATTTTTTTAAAACGGCCTGGTGTCTCTGGGCACGTGATGCCAACCCAAAGGACCTTGGGGGGGAAAAAGCCCTGCACCATCCCCCACGGTTTTTAAGAGCGGGGCGCCCCCGAGCATGGGGGGCCAAACCCTCACCCCCAGGACATCCCCCCAGTCAACCCCGTGAGCTGGGCACGGATTAGCGGGCCTTTTGGGCCCTGCTTTTAGTCCATGTGTCGGTGGGGGGGAGATGGATTTTCCCGGCACAGATGCAGGGCAACGCGCTTTTTAAAATTTTTGATGACACGTGGCCCGGCCCCCCCCCCCCCCCCCCGCCCCCCCCCCCCGCCCCCCCCCCCGGACCCCCCCACCCCCCCCCCCCCCCCCCCCCCCCCCGGGGGGACGGGTTTTCTGGCAAAAGAAAAGCCTGTCGGCATTGGTATTGGGGGCAGGGCGAGGGGCCCCTGACGTGGTGAAAAACCCCTTGTGGGCCACCAAAACGGAAAAAAGGGAAAAATTTTTTTAAAGGGCCCAAAAACCTGGCAATGGGCCGGGAAATTTAGGCTTTTGGGTTTTTGGGTGGGTTTGGGGTTTAAAATGTTTTTTCTGCTCCCCAAACTTGGGAAAACAGAAGACTTGGGTTTTCAGACTGGGCGCTGTACGGCGGTTTTTCCCGGTCGTCAAAAAAAGGCGGAAGGAGAAGGGGGGGAGGATGGGGGTTTTTGGTGGTGGGTGGTGGGAATCCCGGGGGAAAGGTGGAGGGGAAACGGGGGGCTGGGTCCCTTTATCATGAATTGAGAAAGGGGGTGGGCCGTGAAAGGGAAAGCTTTGGTGGCGGGGGAGGAGGGGGCCGGAGGAAAAGGGTGTTGGGAAAAAGGTTTTGGGGGCCCCGGGGGTCGGTTTTGGCCTTTTTTTGGGCCCCAATTGTTCCCCCATTTTTAAAATATTTATTCCGCTGCATTGGACTAAAACATGTTTGGGGGGGGTTTTGGTTTTAAACCCTTAAAGGGTTTTTCCTCTACTTTGCGTTTTGGCAAAGGCGGCTTTTGCATTGTGGGTGAAACAGAAAACTTGGTCAAAAAAAGGCCCCGGGGGTTGGGGGGTCCGGGGCCTTTTTGACGGCGGGTAAGCAAAGGGGCGGGGGGTTTTGCGCTGACCGGGGCTGGCGGAATCATTTTTCAGCGGATTCTGCGCCGCCCCCTCCCTTTTTGGGGGCGGGACCCCCGTTAAATTTACAACTACCCCTTTGTCTTCCCCCTCGTCCAATGATGAAGGGCTTTGCAAAAACAAATTCTGCGGGGGGAAAAGGGCCCGGATGGATCCCCAAAAGTCCCTCATCATCATCTCATTTCACACAGGTGGGCTTGGGTTTGTCCTGACTTTTGCATCCAGAAAACTGCGGGCTACAAGCAAAAGGGGGACTGCCCGGGGTTGCCGACCCCCCGGGATTTTTTTCCCATTGGGCCCGGGGTTTTTTTTCACCTCCCTGATTTTGGGTTTAGTAAAATGGGCGTCAGAGCGGGAATAAATTTATCCTCTTGATTTTTAACAATTTCCTTTGAAACCCCCCTGCATTTTTTCATTTAAAGGGTCCGCAGAAAATTTGGGTTTTTCCAAGTGGTGGGGGACACGAGGGGTTTACATTTGGGGTGCTTTATGTTGGGGGCAGAAGCTGATGATGTGATGCGACATTTTTGGCCGTGGGGCTGCGGGGGGGGCGGGAAAATTAAGGGCTCTAGGGGCAGGGTTTTCATTAACCACTGAAGGGGCCGTTGGCGACGTTGGGTTTGTTTTCTTAGATTCCGGGCCCTGGAAACCCCGCGATTTAAAAAGGCCTGAAAGGGTTTTCCTTTAACTGGGCGATCCCCTGGATTTGGTTTTTGTCGCCGCACTGGAAGGGGGGGCACCCTTTTTCTCGTACCCCTAAAATCCCTGTGCTTCCCCCTCTTTGCTCGCTTACCCTGCATTTTTTCTTTCCCTGTTCCCGAAATATAAAAAAATTTTAGAAGGTTTTTGGAATTTGTTTTGGAAAAATTCTTATTTTAAAAGGGCTGTAAATCACGGGTATTCCCCAAAAACCCTTAATTTAAAACCAAATTGCTGGATTCAAATTTAACTGCAAGGGGGCTTTAAAAAAATTGGAATGGGCATAAGTCCCAAAAAAAACCCCGTTTTTGTTAGTTTTGGTTTAATAAACGGGTTTTTTTTTTGCACCTTTCCCAAATTTTTCCCCGTGGTGAAAAATTTTGAATTGCCTTTTTTTAATTTATTTACGGGGGGGATGCTTGCGGGGTTTAAAGGGGCAAAAATGGGTGCGCAAAAGTCAAAAAAAAACGTAAAAATGTTTTGTTTTTTTTTGTAAAAAGGTTTTTTTTGCACCCTTTAAATTTACTGTGGTTTAATATAGTATTGCCCTTTTTTTAAAATTTAGTGGATGCTGCGTAAAAGAAAAAATTGCTGGTGTGCAAAAGTCAAAAATACAAGTAAATGTTATGTTTTCGTATGATCCTCCGGATATTTTTTGCACCTTTCAATTCACCTGTGGTGAATATTAAGAAATTGCTGTTTTAAGATTTACGTGGATGATGCGACAATGAACCATGCAGGGTGCGGACACAAACGGTCCAAAAAACCACGTAACTGTTTTGTTTTCGTATGATACACAGTATTGTTGGCAACAAACAAACCTAGTGCTGACTACAAGATTGCTGGATTGTAATTTAACTGCAAGGTGGATATATCAACATTCACACGGTTGTAATGGGTTATAAATTAAAATGAAACATATCTGAAATGTATACTGCTAATAAAGAAGTGGAGGTTTTGCACCTAACAAAGAGACTGCAGATTAATAGAAATGAGGTGTATCCCAATTATAAGTTCAGGCTGCCCAATAACCAGGACATATTTCAATAGCAAAACTCGTTAATAATAAAGATATTCCACTACAATGTCTACACTAAGTCTTGAGTGAACTTTATCCCAGTGTCTTTATAGATAGAGCCTTGTCTGTGTTCGCCCGCGGGGCCCTCCCCTCCTGCTCCCCCCGCCGTGATTTACAGGGTAGATGCTCCTTTAAATTTCTCGTAGGCGTAATCTGACATAGAATCTTCAAATCTCTTAATATACCTATAATTTGAAGGATCACAGCTATAGTAGAGGTTTCTCTGTGCAAGAAATAGGACTAATTTCGCTGAGCTGTTTGGCCAACAGGCAGAGCGCGGTCTATCCGTTGAGACGCTGAGAGACATGAGCGCTGAAACAGGAAAGCTGTTCTATGTTAAAACGAGGTAATGTGATTTTTCAAGCCAATCGCAACCCATAACATCCCAGTCATGACGTCGCACACACATCTCACCCCTGCTCATATTCGGTTAATCTGATTTGCTGGCCGCCAAATTAAGAAGCACGAAAAAGGCAGCGATCTTAATAGATGATGCTCAGATTTTAACCTTAATTATCGGCATGCATCTGGGAAATTTCGATCACATAAAAACCTTTGCCGATTTCAGAACCTTTTGTCGATTAAAAAGTACTCGCTTCAACACTATCAGACAGTCATATTTTAGAGTCTCTAGAAAAGGATGTTTTCCATGTTTATCATGCATTAACTGTGGATTATTACAGAAGGGTGATACTTTTTGTCATCCACAGGGTGGACTTTCAAATAAAATAAATTATTATTTGACATGTCATTCAGATTGGGTCATTTATGCCCTTTGTTGTCCTTGCAATTGTTGTATATTGGAGAGACAAGAGGTGATGCTAAGACACGTATTAACCAACACAGGTATACAATTAGAAAAAAGAGATTAGATTTGCCAGTGCCTAAACATTTTGTGGAAATGGGACATAGTGAAAGAGATCTAAGGTTTATGCTCATAGATCATGTTCAGGGCCGGGACAAGGCATTTTGGTGCCCTAGGCGAGTACAGCCAATGGCGCCCCCCCCGCCCTCCTCCCCCGTCGCTCTAAAAAAAATAACCACCCCCCCCCCCCACACCAACACACTAATTCCTCTCACCCCTGCGCCAAGGTCCTGTCACTAATTTTCTGCACATTCCACATAGCTCCCGTCCATCTCTCAGCAGTCACTGCACAATGAAATCAGCCCTGAAATTTGCATTTTCAAATCGCTCCCTTCCGTATGACAGTGCAATATCCCTAAATAACAGTCACTAATAATCCACCGATACAGGGAGCAAATCTACCAGACGAATGATTGTTACAAAAACACTCCTACAAAACCAAGACATAAACTTTTACTACTTAAGGCTCAAATAATCTGCCAGACCCTGACCGAACGCGCCCCCCATGTGACTACCAGCTGTACACGGGCCCTTTTGATTCATATACCACCGCCATACAGGGGCCATATAGTGGTGGGATACTAGTTGTATGTAGACTCTGCAGACATATAGTGATTACCCTGCTGTTACATTTAGTAACTCACCAGAGACGTCTTTTCTGATCACGTCGATCACTTTCCCTTTTCTTCCCCATCGGTTACACCTTCATGCTGATTGCTCCGGCCAAAGACTATCCCTGAGGATTTGGACACAAATATCTTAGATCCTCACATTTCCAGTAACTCCTTAATTATAGGTATATAAGTCCCTTAGTCAGACAGGTATATAGATATGCCCTTTTGTCAGGCAGGTATATAGATATTGCCCCCTTAGACAGGTAGATATAAATATAGGGGCACTCAGCAGGTATATAGGAGGGGCTCAGCAAATTTAGCTAGGGTTCAGGCAGGCGTATGGGGGCTACAGCAGCGTATGGGGGCTCAGGCAGGCGTATGGGCCACGGGCGGGCGTAGGGGGCCCACAGGCAGGCGTATAGGGCCACAGGCGGGCGTATGGGCCACAAGGCAGGCGTATGGGACCTCGGGCAGGGGGATGGGGGCCACAGCAGCGTATGGGGGCTCAGGCAGGCTTTTATGGGGACCCCAGGCGGGCGTATGGGGGCCACAGGCAGGCGTATAGGGCCACAGTCAGCCGTACAGGGCTCAGCAGGCGTATGGGGCCACAGGCTGGCGTATGGACCACAGGCAGGCGTAGGGGGGCCCACAGGCAGGGGGTATGGGGGCACCAGGCCGGCGTATGGGGGCACAGCAGGCTTTAGGGGGGCCACAGGCAGCATATAGGGGCCACAGGCAGCCGTACAGGGCTCAGGCAGGGGGGTACGGGGGCCACAGGCAGGCATATGGGGGCCACGGCAGCCATATGGGGCTCAGGCAGGCGTATGGGGACCACAAAACAGCGTTGGGGCTCAGGCAGGCTTATGGGGGCACCAGGCAGGCATATAGGGGCACAGGCAGGCATTATGGGGGGCTGCAGGCAGTATTATAGGGGCCACGGGCAGGATATAGGGGGCCACAGGCAGCGTATGGGGCCACAGGCAGGCATTATAGGGGCAAAGGCAGGCATTATAGGGGGCCAGGCAGGCGATATAGGGGGCTCAGGCAGGATATATGGGGCCACAGGCAGGCATTAAAGGTGGCCGCAGGCAGGCAATAGAGGGGGCCGCAGGCAGGGCATTATAGGGGGCCGCAGGCAGGCATTTTGGGGGCCGCAGGCAGGAAATATAGGGGCCGCAGGCAGGCATTATAGGGGGCCGCAGGCAGGCATTATAGGGGCCGCAGGCATATGGGGGCCACAGGCAGGCACTTAAAAAAAAACAACATTAATAATTTCCCCAATTCCCGGGATCGCGTCCCTTCTGACCTCTTCACCCGCGGGGCTCCTCTGGCAGCTCCTCGGGCGCAGGGCCTGTGACGCGCTGGTGCGCCCGAGGAGAGGCAGCGTCGCGATGACATCACGTCATTGCGACGCTGCCGGCTGAGGCGCACGGGTATGTGAAGTGGGAGGTTTGCCTCTGATGATTTGCTCTTTTTCCCTTTTTTTCCCCCCA
Source organism: Phyllomedusa bahiana (assembly GCA_025379985.1). Classification (NCBI taxonomy): domain Eukaryota; kingdom Metazoa; phylum Chordata; class Amphibia; order Anura; family Hylidae; genus Phyllomedusa; species Phyllomedusa bahiana. Next base: position 88,102 of record JAODAL010011613.1, on the reverse strand, counting down.
CTATTGTATGTGGGATACATGTAAGATTTATGAGTTATATGTTGATTATTATTGTCTTTATAGTAATTTTTCTTTTTTTTTTTAGATTTTATTTTTGGATAGAAATTTTGAATTATATATAGAAGAACCTCTCACCGTGAAATATGAGAAAAGATTTTTTAATTTTATTTGCCCATTTCTTCTGTATTAAAAATGTAAAATATTATAAAAAAAAAAATTTTATTGTATCTTTTCTTTTCTTTTTATTTGTTTAATTTATATATATGAATGCATGGAGGAATTTATATTGACCCCTAGTGGATAGGTTAGCCAGCGCTGCCCTGTGGCTTTGCTCCCTCCTTAATTGTTTTTTACTAATGATATGGGGGACGCTATTGTGGCATCCAGTCTTCTCTTATTAGAGAGGCTGGGCATGTCCATTTTGGAGATTTGGGGTGTTCATGCCTTTATTAGGTTGTTACTCCCCTCGTCTCTTGTGCCCCCTGTGTCGATATTATTCTTATTACGGAGGTCAGTGCGCCTGAACCATGTTGTTTGGGGATGCATTCAATACCTAGTACTCAGTGCATCATTGGTTTTTATTTTGTAGTTAATTATTTTTCTGCAATAAAGTAGAATAGTTATCTATGAAGCATATTTGAGTGCTAATTGCTGATGGCGCATGTGCAGCATATTTTTTTATTTATTTCTTTCCATTTTTTGTAAGGGCAGCCCGATCGGAACAACGGCGCGTGCGCGGTTTTTCTGCGCATGCGCACTAGGTTGCCAGTAGTTCTCGGAAGAAGTGGGCAACCATGTGATGCGCTGATGTCATTGACATGTGCAGTAGTGCAGCAAATATGCCGCTTTTATTGTTAGTGATGTCTATGGTGAGTGGTTCCTCTAAAGTGAGAAAATTGTTTTTTAATTACTGTATGCACAGGTTTTTGCACTTAACGATTTATATGATATTGAAGTTATGGCACAGTTATCAATGTATTAAGATTGTATAATTATATGTATATGTTTTCACATTATGTATATGACACTGGATATTGGTATTTATATATGATGGATATGTCACTAATATTATTATAAATGGTTATTGATTAATTATTGATGTAATCATGGTTTGGGTTTATATACCCCTTGTTTGCATGTATCACATTGCTTGAGAAAGACTCCATTGTGGTGTTGAAACGTCGCAAGTTCCATGGGTGAATAAAGGACACAAGTTTTTTTTTCATTTGAATAAGGAGTGCTGTGAATTTTTTCGTTTGGATATTGCAGTCTTGCCCATCGTATGTATTGGTTTGAAGAGTGTGCTTCATTTTTTTCTTTTTTTGAAATTATATATATATATATATTGTGACGGTGCGACCTTAGAAGATCGCATTTCTCCGCCACTAGATGTTCTGCAGCAGCTGAGTTCCAAGGTATGGGTTACCAAGTTGCTGCCTGTCAGTGAGGAAGGTCAGCAGTCTGGCAAGGGTAACCTGGAGTTAATTACTCAGGTGGTAATTAAGAGAGTTGCTCAGCTGCTGGTCCAACTGAGAGGCTGTTAAATAGTGTGTTCTTCAGTGTACCAGAGGGGGAGCGTGGCTCACAGTCTGCGTAGGACGTGTGCAGGCCTTTGTCCAGGAGAGTATCCTGAATTCTTCCCCCCTAGGCTTGAGAGAAGCCAGGCCCAAGGACTATATTGTACAGTGTGAGTACATGTTTGTGGGGCTGGGTGGTAGACCCAGACCACTGCTAGAGAGGGACTCTCTGTACGTTTAGTTAGTGGCTGGACGGCCTAGGATTTTATTTTGTTTGCTGTATATGTTTCCTGTGTTGGAGAATAAAGCTGGCGGAAGCCAGATTTAATGAGAAACCTGTGTCGACCTGCTGTTCCGTTTACCAAAGCGGCGATCCCAGAGAGCGAGAGTGTCCCCCAGGCCGGGCCAAGATGGCGGCCGAACACGAGTGAACGCTTACAATATATATATATATATATATATATATATATATATATATATATGAAACAAAAGCCAGTGGTAGAAGGAACCAAAAATGCCGCTAAAGGATCAATATAGACAAAACGGGGTCTGATATAAGAAAGAATTAGGTGGAGTTTAGGGACAATTCAGAGGATGTATAACTCACCCTATAAAGCTCCTACCTAAAAAGTGGAGGAATCGTCCCGAAAAGGGCACCCACAATATACCAGACCCCATTTTATTTCTATATTGCTCCATAACGGCTTTTTTGGTAACTTATATCTACCTCTACCCTGTTTGTAATATATATTAGATTTTAGAAACTTTATTAAAGGTTAAGTTATAACTCCCAGTAGGTAGGCATACATTAGGTAAGTAGCTATATAGGGTCCCTCAGTAGATAGGAAGCTATATAGGGGTCCCCAGTAGGTAGGTAACTATATAGAGGCCCTCCAGTATGTAGATAAGTATATAGGGCACACCAGGAGTGTCACGGGGGCTGGCGCGGGTGCCGTTGCCCCCTGCGGCCGCCCCCTGCCTGCAGGGGGTCCGGCGCGGGTGCCATGGCCGCCCGAGACCATCCCCCTGCTGCCCATGCTCCTGCGCCTGGTTACTTACCAGTCCACGCTCATGTGCTTCCTTCTTCTGCCTCTCTTGGCCGTCGCGCACTTCCCCGCTGCTTAGGGCGCGCGCACGACGGCTGGTCTGGATTTAAAGGGCCAGCACACCGGTAATTTGCTAATTGCCGGCCGCTGGTCCTATATATTGTACACGCCACCTGCATTCTCTGCCAGATTGTTGGTGTGCGTTAGTGAGTCTAGAGTAGAGTTTGGAGTTCTGTTTGATTACCCGTGTACCAGTCCGTTCCGCTACGTTTCCTGACCTTGCTTGTTTGCCGCCTGCCCTGACCGTCTGCCCGTCTCTGACCACGAACCTCTGCCACCTGTCCTGACCTCCTGCCTGTCCCCGACTATGTCTCCGGATTACGATTCTGTACTACGCTTTACCCCGGCCGCCATCGCAAGCAAGTCACGTCAGGGGTAGCGACCTGGTAGCCTCACGCCGCAGCAAGTCCATCCCGCTTTGGGGCGGGCTCTGGTGACTACCGGGGGCTACTTAGACTCCGCTCCCTGACGTGGCTTAACTATCATCACTTGCGGTGGTCCTGCGAATCCACCAACCTGTTACAGTACAATCTGGCCATGGATTCCGCCAGGGTACCTTTGCCCGAGCTCCGGGATGTCGCGACGGCCGTCGCCCAGCAGAGCCAGCGTATTGACCAGATCGCGGCCATGATGCAGAAAATTGCATCCCGTCTACCTCTGCCTGCGGCTGCGGCCGCCTCGCCAGCACCAGTTGCTCCTGCAGTCATGGCTCTACCTGCTCCAGCACCGGGACCTTATCTGCGTCTGCCGCTCCCCTCACGCTATGATGGAGACCCCAAGAAGTGCCGTGGCTTCATCAGTCAATGCTCCATCCACCTTGAGATGTTGGGGCATCAATTCCCTACCGAGCGGGCTAAGGTGGCCTTTATAATTAGCCTCTTGTCGGGAGAAGCCTTGGCCTGGGCCACTCCGCTATGGGACCGAGGAGATCCGTTGACGGCGAATCTACAAACCTTCCTCCAGGGGTTCTGCACCGTCTTCGAGGAACCTAGCTGCACATCCTCCGCTGCCGCAGCTCTGCTCCGTCTCCGTCAAGGTGATTCTACCATGGGTCAGTACTCCATGAAGTTCCGCACCCTAGCCTCTGAGCTGGACTGGAACAATGAGGCTTTGGTGGAGACTTTCTGGCAAGACCTTTCTGGGTGGATTAAAGATCAGTTCGCTGGTCGGGACCTGCCATCCGCTCTGGACGAACTGATTTGGTTAGCCACCCGAATTGATATTCGGTGTGCCGAAAGACAACAAGAGCTCCGCCTCCAACGGGAGGTCGCCTGACCACGCCGGCTGCCTTGTCTGGCTCCTGTTTTCCAACGACCTCCACTTCCTCTGCCAATGGTTCCCGAGGCCGAACCTATGCAGGTCGACAGAGCCCATCTGACCCAGGAGGAACGCTCGCAGCGTCGTCAGAGGCAGCTGTGCTTCTACTGTGGCGGTTCGGGCCACTTCATTGGGGACTGTCCGGTGGGTCCAGGAAACGCTCGCACCTAGGGCTCGCAGGAGAGGCATTCTCCCGTCTGACCATTCCCGTACTCTGTGGAGTTTCGCCGGACAGCACCATTCAAGCCACCGCCTTCCTTGATTCGGGGTCCGCTTGAAATTTTTTCAGCCACGCACTGGTGTCCAGATTTCGCCTGCCAGTGACCCCTCTGCAGAAACCACTGAAACAACTTCTTTTAAATATTGAACAAGAGTCTGGAAATCAAAATATCCCTGCAGGGTAAACTACAAACTCTAAATCTAAAATATAACCTTTATTAGATCCTTATAAAATCATAAACCACTTAAAATCTTCCTAAGCATCATAAATCACCGTTGTCAATACACACTACAGGTGGTGTAGATCGCTGTCTCTCCAAACACCCTGTACTAGACCTGATACTGGTAGGGTAGTCGTCCCGAAAAGGTCGGCCCCACCTAGGCTAACCTATTTATTTCCTATCCCTAAATAGGGTTTTCATAGATATTATTCACAAAAATGAGAACCACAGAGTGTATGTCACTAAGATATCAATCAAAAGGGACTAGACCACACAGCACACCACCACTGAAAGAAACAAAGAATATATATATCTTAGGTCAAATGACAATAGGTCATATATCAAAGATAAATGCGACCATAAGTTGATTTCTCAAAAATCCTATTTCCCACAAAAAATATAACTCTTAGGTCAAGTAACAATAGATCATACAACATAGATAGATACGACCTTAAGTTGATTTCTCAGAAATCCTATTTTCCCGACACGTTTCCCCCTGTTCCTCATCTCAGGGTTCATCAGGGGAGTATAGGCAGACCATGATACAAAGAAAGAGCAGCGGCGATAAAGCTGCTAGATGCCTAATGATGACCCAGTGGCGAATGCCTTAAGGACGCTATTCGGTTCTGCACTGTGCCCGTCACTTTGCAGATAGGCGCCCTACACAAGGAGACTCTGAAGCATCTTGTCCTGCCTCGCTCTTCTTCGGAAATCCTCCTGGGCCTTCCTTGGTTGCAAGACCATGCTCCGACCTTAGACTGGAACACGGGCGAGATTATCCGCTGGGGTCCCGCGTGCCCCATGCGATGCCTTCCTGTATTCCGTCCAGTTCTACGGCCCGCCTCTGTAAAGCCTACGAAGCCTCTGCCGGGTCTGCCCACTCCGTACCAGGATCTAGCCGATGTCTTTTCCGAAAGACAGGCCGAAACTCTGCCCCCGCACCGGCCTTTTGACTGTCCTATTGACCTGCAGCCCGGTACTACTCCTCCCCGAGGTAGAGTCTATCCTCTTTCTGTCCCAGAGACTAAGGCGATGTCGGAGTATATCCAGGAGAACCTCCGTAAAGGCTTCATATGCAAGTCTTCCTCGCCTGCGGGGACCGGCTTCTTCTTTGTTGAAAAAAAAGATGGTACTCTCCGGCCCTGTATCGATTATCGGGGACTTAACAAAATTACTATAAAAAATCGATACCCCCTGCCTCTGATCTCGGAGCTTTTTGATCGCCTATGTGGCGCAAACATTTTTTCCAAGTTGGATTTACGGGGAGCATACAACATGATTCGAATCCGTGAAGGCGATGAGTGGAAGACGGCTTTTAACACCTGAGATGGCCATTTTGAATATCTCGTCATGCCATTTGGCCTCTGCAACGCTCCGGCGGTGTTCCAGAATTTTGTCAATGAGATCTTCCGCGATCTCCTCTACGTCTGTGTCATCGTCTACCTGGATGACATCTTAATCTTCTCTCCTGATCTGGAGAGTCACCGCCTCCACGTCCGCCAGGTGCTCAAACGTCTCCGTGACCACCAGTTATATGCCAAACTGAAGAAATGTTTGTTTGAACGTACCTCGTTGCCCTTCCTGGGGTACATCGTCTCGGATCAGGTTCTCCAGATGGATCCCTCAAAGCTGTCTGTGGCCTTACAGTGGCCTCGACCAGTGGGCCTTCGCTCTATCCAACGCTTTCTGGGGTTCGCAAATTATTACAGACAGTTGGTCCCGCATTTCTCCACGCTCGTGGCCCCGCTGGTGGCTCTTACGAAGAAAAATGCCAACCCTAAATCCTGGCCTCCAGAAGCCCAAGAAGCATTTGATCGCCTCAAATCAGCGTTCACTTTTGCTCCAGTTCTGTCTTGCAGGGACCTGCAGCGTCCCTTTGTCCTAGAAGTGGACGCCTCCTCTGTAGGTGCAGGTGCTGTTCTCCTTCAGAAGTCCTCCTCTGGGAAACTGCGTTCTTGCGGCTTCTTCTCAAAAACCTTCACCCCAGCCGAGAAGAATTATACAATCGGTGATCGCGAATTACTGGCTATTAAGTTAGCCCTAGAAGAATGGCAGCACTAGCTGGAGGGAGCTCGCCACCCCATCGATATCTTCACGGATCACAAAAATCTTCTTTATCTGCAGTCTGCTCAACAATTGAATCCTCGGCAAGCCAGGTGGTCACTCTTTTTCGCCCGTTTTGATTTTCTTCTTCACTTTCGGCCAGCTGGGAAGAACGTCAGAGCAGACGCCCTCTCTAGATCCTCGGACACAGTGGGTTTGGAGCCACCTTTGCAGCACATAATTCCTCCAGAACGACTCCTCACGGCGGCCCCCGTGGACCTTCAACATCTACCCCCTGGAAAGATCTACGTACGCCCTGCCATGCGGCCTCGTATCCTGAAGTGGGGACATACCTCACGAACAGCTGGTCATCCTGGAGTCCATAAGTCCCTGCAACTAATCGCTCGTTATTATTGGTGGCCCACCCTCGCTCAAGATGTTAGAGACTTTGTCCTGGCCTGTACCTCCTGTGCCCGTAATAGAGTCCCTCGCCTCAGACCCGCGGGTCTGCTTCAGCCTCTCCCGGTGGCAGAAAGACCTTGGTCCCATATAGCCATGGACTTTGTTACTGACCTCCCGGCCTCCTCTGGAAACATGGTCATCTGGGTGGTGACTGATAGATTTTCAAAGATGGCTCACTTTGTTCCTCTGCCCGGGTTACCCTCTGCCCTCCAACTGGCCCAGTACTTCTTCCACCACATTTTTTGGCTACATGGGCTCCCATAGAATATCGTCTCGGATAGGGGGGTCAAGTTTGTGTCAAAATTCTGGCGGGCTCTGTGTGCTCAGTTGCAGGTTCAGCTAGACTTCTTGTCTGCATACCACCCTCAAACCAATGGGCAGGTAGAGAGGGTCAACCAAGTTCTAGGGACTTATCTACGTTTATTTTGTATCTGCCTGTCAGGATAACTGGTCTGACCTCCTCCCCTGGGCAGAATTTTCGTATAATTCCCTAGAGCCGGAGTCCGCTGGAGCCTCTCCTTTTTTTATTGTGTTTGGGCTACATCCCCACGCGGCTCTCCCTCTGGCTACCTGGTGTCACGTCCCTGCCGTGGATGCCCAAGTATGGGACATCAAGGCGCTCTGGCAAGTCACAGGCCGACAGGTACCATAGACCTCTGCCTCTATTTAAGCCGGGTGATAGAGTTTGGTTGTCCGCTAAATATATTCATTTTAAGGTGCCCAGTTATAAGTTAGGCCCTAAGTATTTGGGCCCTTTTGTTGTTCTTCGGCAACTGAACCCGGTATCCTACAAGCTCCGCTTGCCTCCTACTCTGCATATCCTGAACGCCTTCCATGTTTCTCTCCTCAAACCTGTGGTGTTGAATCGCTTCTCCCGTGGACCTGTTTTGCCTTCTCCTGTGGCCAACTCTGATAACATCTTTGAGGTCAAGGAGGTATTGGCGGAAAAAACAGTGAGGGGAAAGCGGTTCTTTCTTATTGACTGGAAGGGCTGCGGGCCGGAGGAGCGTTCGTGGGAACCTAAGGCCAACCTGTTGCCTGACCTCCTCTCCAAATTCCATAAAAAGAGGGGGAGACCTAAAGGGGACGGTACTGTCATGGGGGCTGGCGCGGGTGCCGTCGCCGCCCGTGGCCGCCCCCCCTGCCCGCAGGGGTTCCGGCGCGGGTGCCGCGGCCGTCCGCGACCATCCCCTTGCTGCCCATACTCCTGCGCCAGGTTACTTACCAGTCCACGCTCCGGTGCTTCCTTCTTCTGCCTGTCCCGGCCGCCTAAGCAGCGGGGACGCGCACGCGATGGCAGGTCTGGATTTAAAGGGCCAGAGCACCAGTAATTTGCGAATTGCCAGCCGCTGGTCCTATATATTGTACACGCCCCCTGCACTCTCGCCAGATTGTTGGTGTGCGTTAGTGAGTCTTGAGTAGAGTTTGGAGTTCTGTTTGATTACCCGTGTACCAGTCCGTTCCGCTACGTTTCCTGACCTTGCCTGTTTGCCGCCTGCCCTGACCGTCTGCCCGTCTCTGACCACGAACCTCTGCCACCTGTCCTGACCTCCTGCCTGTCCCCGACTACGTCTCCGGATTACGATTCTGTACCACGCCTTACCCCGGCCGCCATCGCAAGCAAGTCACGTCAGGGGTAGCGACCTGGTAGCCTCACGCCGCAGCAAGTCAATCCCGCTTTGCGGCGGGCTCTGGTGAATACCGGGGACTACTTAGACTCCGCTCCCTGGTGTGGCTTAACTATCATCGCTTGCGGTGGTCCTGCGAATCCACCAACCCGTTACAAAGAGGTAGGTATATAGGGCCCCCCAGTAGGTATCTAGGTAGGTACAACGGACACCCCAGTAGGTAAGTAGCAATATAGGGCTCCCTCAGTAGGTAGGTAGTTACATAGGTTGCCCCAGTAGGTATGTAGGCATATAGGTATCACATTGTAAATAGAAAAAAAAAATCATGCCTCTCCCATGGCATGTACACTTGCTCTAGGCCCCCAGCCGGTTGCTTTAGGTTTGGGGCTAAGGAGAAGAAGCAATGCAAGGGGGGCCTTTATGTCACTTAATAGCATAGTGGCATATGGCAGGTGCAGAGAGTGCATAGCTCTCTCTGCCTCACCATACATCTCAATTGTGTGTGTGTCACAAGATAGTCTATATGGTAGGAAGAACAGGCCTGTTCTGTCTACCAATCCTGGGAAACAAGGGGGTGGCAGCTGCCCTTTGTTTTACATTATGGCAGGGCTCACATGGCAGTTTCAGCTATACTGCTATAATGGCGGCCCTGACTGAGATTCTCTGTGATTCCTACTGTGCTGGTGCACTACACTTCCCAGCAACTCCACACTGGTAGGTGTGACATCCATGCACATCTGCTACCAAGGTGTGTCTACCTGCCTGGCATCTAGGACCTGCACCTCATCATCTACCTCTTCCCACGTACCTTACAGTGTTTCAAGGCTATTCACCCTTAACAGGGTAGCTATTTATTGGTGGCTTTAGAGAGAGTTTTATTCCTTCTGGCAGAGAGCTAATATATATAAATAATAAACAAAGTTTAAAGAGGTTCTCCAGAATCTTTTTACGTTTTATAAGCCCCACAACTGTATTATATTAAATCTTTACTTCATACTTACTAAAAATTATATACCTGTCCTGCTGTGCAAAACCAAACAAAGAGCTTTGTCTTCCCTATCCTCCTATCCACTGCAAACCACCTGACGTTCATTGATCACATGGCATCAGTGAACGTTTTGACATCACTAAATGAGTGTGCTTTGAAGCCAGGCTCAGCTCAGAAATACCCCCTGGAGTGGATCTGGCTGCATTCACTCTTGCCATCCTGTAGTTTGGAAGTGAATCGATGTAATGACATTAGAGTAACTACAGGGGAGAGGGAACTGTTTATTTATCTTTGAGTTCTGCTGGCAGAACTTAGCAATGGGAGCAGAGGACAGCAGTTTAGAGCTGGGGAGTTGTGTACTGCTGCACAGTGTCTGTGATATGGTATCTCCTCTTTCATGAGTTATCTATGAGTCTATACTTTAATTGCATATGGTACGGGTTACCTATTGCTACACCAATTTATCCCAGGTTTGTCGCGGTTTCTTTTTCCTCTCATTAGGTTGATTGGGGTCCATCTTATTTTGCTGTAATATATATCCTTGTTAAACCCCTAATAGTGGTACAGAACTTTATCTTAACTTATTGTTGTGTCCTGATATAAGGTAACTGGCTGCAGAAAGTTTTTTCTGTCAAATAATTTTTGCTACGCCCATAAACAAATGCCCAAAAAGTTCTAAACATACACATATATCACTAAAATTAATAGACATGATCATTCTATTAGTACCAGGATGTTGAAGATGAATAAGCACCACTATATCAATTACTGGAGTGCATATTCCCATGACACTTTATTAGTACAAAAATTATACAATTACTGTGGCACAAAATACCTGATGACATGTACTCAACTAATCCAATACCAAACAAAAAAAATGTGAAAATCTGAGAGAAAACGTAAAGAATTATAATGTAAAATGCTAAAACAATGCCACAAAATCAAGTGTAAGTAAGAGTACAAACCAAATGGGTATAAGAAGTGTTATATTTTAAATGGTTTGAGCCCAATCTTTGTTGGCATTGTACATGCATAAATAGTAACATGAAAAATTTAAAAAAATGAACCAAAACATTTTTTTAAAAAGTTCACATAAAAACTTGATTTGAACAAAAGATCACTGTCTGATGATACATTGATTTTATGTGTTTGCTTTGTCCTACATTAACTAATGTTAATATAATCATATCACTAAATGACTTTTTTTTTCAAATACAAGAATAGTCCAACAATGGAGGCTGAAAAAACTTTTTAATTTGCTGCCAAGCTCCACACTGTTCCTTAAAATTATTTTCAAATGCTGACAACATGACTTATTGGTAAAGAACAAGACCACCACAGAATATCTCCAGTTATAGACACTCTCTTGACATACTGTTACTATATGTCTGTTGACTGTAAATTATAGTTTGTCAATCTAATATGGCAGGTCAAAAATGTGCTAATGATGAAAATGTTAATATTTGCTATTCCTAGTGCCTCCCACGTCAACCGCATAATAAAGGATATGGTGACATAATAATGAGCCTGTTAAGTAATTGCAGGATTACTAGTGATTGCTTGGCTATATTGATCTGGTAAATTGAGCATCCTAAATAGTATCTCACTGCCCTTTTTTAGTAAGGTAGCATACTAAACTGTTTTTCTTTTGGGTTATGCTTATATCAATGAATGGGTCAGGAGCTCTAACTAATAGAGGTCCTCAAGCCGAGATCCTCAAGTTCTAGTAAAAGGGTCCAGTGACAGTTGTCAACCTTTCTTAGGCTAATATGATAATTGGAATTCTTACATACTGAAAGGAATATTCCCATCTCACACTTATACCATTAAAATGTGATAGGTGCAGATGCCGACTCTGGGACTCCCTTTCTCAGGTACGAGTCCCGAAAAGTTTCTATCCAAAATATTCAGGTCATGTTTATGCACAACTCTCTATTCTGATCTTTGGGAACAGCGTGACTGACTCTCCGTTCTATCTTTCAGGGACCCATTAAGGAAATAACACCTTTCACATTTTGATGGCATATCCTATCTATATGTCATCAAAAAGGAAACCGACTTTAAAGTAAATACATACGCCTCTGCATTGTAGATTGTAAGCTTTTGTGGGCAGGACCCTCTCTCCTTCTGTACCAGTTTGTTATTTAGTATTCATATTGTATTTGTCCAGGTCTTGTATTCATACCCCTTTGGTTGTACAGCACCCTCGAAATAATGGTGCCCTACTGTCCTGAATAGTGAGGTCGCTCTGATGATGCTGTTAATGAAGCTACTCCAGCTATCATTATGAGGTTGTGACTTGTTCTTGTAGGCAGGTTTCTTTTCTAGAAATGACATTTTTTAGCTCACAGAGCAAGATGCACTTTAAGCCTTTAACAGTATGTTACGCTAGTCACATTACAGCAGAGTAGAGGTGTCAGTGCTCTCAAATTCTGCTAGAAGTCAATACTATCACAGTATCGATGTAATTTACAATAGCTAATACCACTAAAGCTTTTATATTTAAAGGTTATCCTCTTGACAGATGAAGTAGCCTCTTTTTAGTCCCTTTGTGGCATAATGTAGGCTTCTGGATGGTTTTCTTCAATTATGGTGATGGATCCTGGAATAAAATCACTGATTTTCTGTGTGAAAACAGGAAAGCTTTACTCTACCCAACATTAAAGGGTATCTTACTAATTAGGAACATTGGAATAGTGACACACATTGAAGTACACTGACCCCCACAGCAAATCTTGGAATGGGGCCCACTCCACCTTGACAACCTTAGGCAACAAGTTAAGGGTAAAGAAAAGTTTAAATACGTTGGTCCACCTATAATGCACACAGTTATTCCTGTGAGTGGCTTTGTTGGTTGGGGGCCCAGTGCATAGCTCTCCCCAGGGGACATGTAGCTGTTGAGACGACCCTGGGCAGAGGTGGGGCCATTCCATTACCTGACGGCAACCATTGTTGTCAGGTTTCCATCATGCTAGCTCTCGTATTAACAGACAAAATAACGCAGCATGCTGCACTATTTTTTCCATAATTTTGTTGCTTCTGTGCTAAATAACATGTTAGTGATGCAAGCGCAATGCACATAGTTTTATTAGTTTAGTTATTGCTACCTACATTGTGCAAGATACTAGTGATACGATCATAATGTACGAAATTTTATTCCCTCCATCTAGTGAAAATCCACCCTTGGTGATGATTCCATCCTTAAAGTGGTATTCCCACGACATTGATTTGCTTTAAACATGTAGGCAAAAGCAAATAATGACTATTGCCAAAAACATTGCTGTTCTGATTTTGCTTCTTTCTTATCTCCTGCTTGATTACAGAAAGTTTCCTAGATTACCAACTACCTCTCTTTTTTCTAGCAGCCCTGGTTGGAATGGAGACATCACTCCTTGCTGTGTCTTACCAGCAGCAGAGAAGCTTGTTTATATTTTTTATTGTCAGACTTTAACCCTTTTGAGCTCTTTCCTGCTGAGAGAGATAGAGAAAAGAGAGAGAGAGAAAGAAATAGTCAGAGTCCATTTTCCTACCTGTGACATCTTTTCCTGCACTGCATAAAGAGGTGGAGGGGCAGCAGAAATGATACCTCTCTTGCACTCTGTAAGGAGGGGGAGGAGAAGCAGGGAGTAGCATTTGCTGGAAGACTATTTGAAATCTCAGCACCAGCTGTAATTCATGTGATCTGGCAAAGTGTGCAGCAGCACCTTTTGCTCTATGATTAAAATGGCCCTGCACAATTTATACAAACAGTGTTGTCATAGGACAAGGATAATGCACAAAGTGATGTCACAATAATTTAGATAAGGTGCTCAATAAAGCCACAGTGCAGATCATCTGCTCAGTGGTGTCACAGCAGACAAATACAAACAGTGATGTCATAGGACAGGGGTAATGTTCACAGGGATGTTACAGTAATGTAGATAATGTGAACAACAGGTCATCTACTCAGTAACACAGCGCAAGAATTATAATGTACAATATTGGAATAACACACAAATCAGATCACAATGTACCAGCAAAGTTTATTTAAGAAGTTGTTGTTTTTTTTTTTTACTTAGAACAGATAAAGGCCGAATACTTTATCTCACCATGACATTGATGTATGGAAACCATTATATTAAGTTTAGGAATATGTATTACTTTAAAAAGATTTAAAAAAAACTTTACTGCAGACTCTGAAAAAAGAAAATGATGAAAGTTAATCTGTCATCCTTATAAAATACTGAGATAATTGTAATTCTGTATTCAAGAAGGCGGTGCCTCTATGGAAATCAGTGCGAGAGGCATCACTATTGGCATATGGTGCCCTTTTGAATGCTTTTTCTTCTGTCACAAGTCACGTACCCTTACGACAGGTCATGCAGCTTTATCACTCAGCCATGCCACCTTGTTGAAGAAAGTGCTAATTATGTCAAAAAGTGTCTTGAACACATAATAAATATGATACAAGGCATGTACGCCACTTTTGTTTTTAAAGCTCACTTGCATGAGTAAGGTTATGATCACAAGGTGTATTGTGGTGAGGCAGCTTTCCGCCCTGTATATTCCAGTATTTCTTGACGCATAAACGCCATAATGAAGAGACAGGTCACTTTTTTTAATTGGTGTACAGTACACACTAAGAAATATGATCATAAAATCATCATCATCTGAATGACGATGATGATTTTACACAGCACCCAATGAGTGCTGGACTTGTATAATGATTTAACCACATTTGCAGGGTGAACTTCGGTGCAAATAGGCTATAAAGTATGTCCTGAAAATACGCCGTGTGTACAACTCTTAAAGGGGTTTTATCGCTACAAAGATCATGTCTCAGATTATGAGGACAGTAAAAATAAGCACTTTGTAAGTGGGTTGCATTACCTCAGTCACTTGGTTTAGCAGATATGAGCTTTTCTGTAAATCTGTGTTCTATTTCTGCTGTTGCTGGTTGGACATGCCCCCTGGACATTTCCCACCCCCCTAGACACGCCCCCTGCACTGTGATTGGCTGGCTGACATTTCATTCAGCCTGTTGGGATATGCCCCTAGACAGGAAATGCCCCGGCCATGCCCCCTGCGCTGTGATTGGCTGCCTGTACACTCTGTGTTTACTCCCCTCTGAGATGTTAGGGCCAGTTCACACGGCTTATTGCCGACGTAATTGCGGGACGTATTTCGCCCCGCAATTACAAGGGCTGCCATGCAGTGGGGGCAGGGCGGGGGGCCGGCAGTTCGCCGGCCCCATAGATATTCATTATTCTCGGCACGTACATGCCGTAAATAATTGACATGTCACTTTCTCCACAGTCGGGGTATTCACCGAGCGGGGAGAGGAGACGAAATCCATAGTTCTCTATGAGAACTGTGGATTACCATAATGCCTGGGATGGATTCCAGCCGTATTGCAGCGCAAATACGGCATGCAATACGGCTGAAATCTGTCCCCGAATAAGCCGTGTGAACGAGCCATTCAAATCGATAGTAAAACCAAAGTCTGCCGGCTCTATATTCATCTCCCAGCTCTAGGGTGAATGATCTGGGCAATTACTGGCTGTTTAAAGGACTTTTGCCAAGAGGTTGATTCACCTCTTCACAGGTCCAGTACTTAAGCTGCTACTTTGAAAAGAGGGCGTTCTGTTCCTCAGATCTAATGCAAGTCATCATCTGTAGTGTATAACATAAGGATTCTTTGAGATTCTTGGTCCGCATGTTTTTGGCCAAAAAATGCTCAAGCCACCCCCGGCTTACAACGGGATCTCAGTTGGGTGGTCCTACTCTATATTATCTCTCACCTGGGTCAACTTCAGACCTCTCACTGTGCCAAACGGCCTCCAAAATGCAGAGAGAAAAATAAAAAAAGCACCAACCTCTCAAAGCATAGTGCATTGATATAACAGCCTGTGGAGGTGGGCGGTGCAGGAAACCAAAATGGAGGTATCTACTTCTCCTTATATAGTTTAAAAGCAAATATGTGCCAAATACAACGTATAGTCCTGCACAGAAAAACATTTCTGAAAAAAACACTGCGAACCTGGGTGCCACTGGCATGGCTGCGGCTATGCTTTGAGAGGTTGGTGCTTTTTTTATTTTTCTCTCTGCATTTTGGAGGCCGTTTGGCACAGTGAGAGGTCTGAACTTGACCCAGGTGAGAGATAATATAGAGTAGGACCACCCAACTGAGATCCCGTTGTAAGCCGGGGGTGGCTTGAGCATTTTTTGGCCAAAAACATGCGGACCAAGAATCTCAAAGTTTTTTTCATATATTGTAGATAGCATAAAATGCTCCTTTGGAGATTTCCATGTGTTTTTTTAACATAAGGATTCAACACGGTGTTTGTACAAGCTGTATGTGTAGTGTAGTGCTTAGCTGAACAGCTCTGCAAGAGAGAGGTTAGGAGTTCAAGCCCCATCAGTAGTTTGTTTTTTCTTTTCTTTTATAAATTGTACACATATGTAAAGATATGAAAATATATGTGTAGACATCTATAATTTTATATATATACACACACACAAAGCTCCCCTATATAGTGTCCCATCCTCACAGTCACAGCAAGCACTTCCAACATATGTGATACAATGCATATACTCTGGGGGATGAGACATGATATAGGGGAGCTATGTATGTCTATATATATATCATTATAGAGATTGACATATATATATTTTAGGAATCTCTACATATAGAATTTAGGGGGGGGGGAAACTCTGTGAGGGACTAGAACTCCAAACCCCTTCCTTGTAAAGTCAAAGCCCTACCACTACACTTCCAGCCAAAGTTAGTTACAGGTTGAGCAGGGTCTTCTCTCAAAGCTGATTGCTTCTCTCCCTGTTGTTTTCACTCACATATCACTGACAGCAAGCAGAGATCTTTACATGAAGCTGACATTTGTCCTTGTAGTTGAGTAAAGATCTCTGCCTGTTGTCAGTACAATTTGGGTGAACACCACTAGAACAGAAATAAAAGCTGCTGGCTTTCAGTGTAATTTGTGTGTAAACTAAGAGATATAACAGGTGCTTACTGTCAGTGAACGTTGAGTGATAGAGTTGACATCTTTACTTGGGTGATAGGTGCTTTTTTTACACTTTTTTTTAATGACATCTATTTAGGAAAGTGCCTAACTTATGATTTCTAAGCATCCCACAGCGACATTACATGGTGGCAAAACCCCTTTAAGTCACAGATCCCCTCATATAACACAGTATTATAGAGTCTCCTGCCTGTTTACAGGGAGAGAGGAGGAGGGGGAGGGCAGTGTGCATTGCTCCATATAAATTAGTAACACAGACTGCAGCCTGATAACAGAAGGGAAGGGTGGTGGGCAATGTACACTCCTCACATGTCTCATCAGTTCAGGCTGTGTGTATAACTGCTTATAGCCCAGCAAGGAGCTTGTGGAGTTAGCCTAAAGCTCTGCAGACATAAGAAGCATGCAGGAGGCTGCAGATCTGTTCTGACCAGACATCCTTCTGCTTCTACTGCCTAATTCAGAATGATGATGTCACAGGTCTTCAGTGAGGAGAGACAGTCTGCTGAAAGAAGAGACTCGCCCCTGAATTTCAAACTCAATCTCATAGAATTAGCTGAAGAGCACAAACAGTTCAAACGATAAAACTCGTTTAAATCTTCCCCAGTCTTGGTCTTTGTTATATCTGAAAATCTAACATCAATATACTTGGCACTTTACCAAAATTCCTTGTGAAAAGTTCAAGTGTTAACATTTCTGACAATTTCCTATTAACCTACCTGCACTGGAATTGGACACAGCTTCTGCTTCTGTATAAGTAGTATTCTGAGAAATTGACCCATATACATGATGTCAACTATGTATTATACAAACATAACATCTTTTACCTGTGGACAGATGTATTCATGGCCTGATAATCTGTTTCGTCTGTGCTACTTTCCCATCCAGAATGCCCCTGTCAAGACTTATGACCCTCAGGACAATAAAAACATCAGCTGCCAACTAAACAACTATGGTCTTACATACTAATTTCAATAATCTCCTGATCAGGAAAGAAAAGAAGAACAGAAGAAATGTGTGTTACATTAAACATAACAGACATCTCTGTAAGGGCCATAAAATTGTTCCAAAAATTTCACGTCAGCATAACTCTATATATCTCATTACTTTATGTGTTTCTTCCCAACTCTTAGGGTATGTCCACACGTCATGGGTTCTTCACCGGTTTTCAGATGGTTTGTAGATTTGGAAACCATCTGAAAAATGGCTGTCAACCATCCCCCTAGACTTTAATAGCAAATCTATCCAGTAGCCCACACTGAACTGATTTTCTGCCAGATGGTTCTCTAAGCCGCCTGGTCTCCTAAGGTTGCATCCACACGGCAGTGTCACAATACCGTTCGGATTTTGATTAAAGAATCTGGCTGATATTTTGTCATGTTTTGAATGGTTTTGACGGTATGATGGCTGGACATTCCCATCTTGTTTGTACTTATATATAATTGTTTGTACAGATGAACGAGGCACCTTCAGGTATCTTGAAATTACACCCAATGATTATTCAGACTTGTGCAAGTCCACAATTCTCTTTCTGATAACTTGGCTGATTTCTTTAGACTTTCCCATGATGTTACACACAGAAGCAGTGTGTTTCTGGTGTGTTTTAAAATACATCCACAAATGTGCCACTAATTAACTCAGATGTTGCCAATAAACCTAAATCAGAAGCTTCCAAAGACTTGACATCCTCATATGGGCTGTCTGAAATAGTTTAAGGGCAAAGTAATCCTAGTGTATGAAGACTTTTGAGTTTGGCATTTGGCAAATATAAATAATTTTGGTTCCTAATTGACCTAAAACGGGTAAGTTTTGTTCTGATTTCATGTCAGATAGTGAGAAAAACACAAATATGTGTCTTTTTATATAGTGTATGTAAACTTATGGTGTCAACTATATATATTATGTGTATTTATGAGCGTGTATAGTGATACATAGGGCAACATGTATGATTTTTGGCACCAAAGCGCCATTTTTTGTGTGCGTTTGTGGTGCAGAATGCGCCTAAATCTATGAACCTGTTCTACTGCGGGTCATAGATTTAGCACTTTCTAGCTAAAAAGTGACAATTCTGGCTCAGGTAAACCACTTTTAAAATCCTCTACCTGTTCCAGCAGTAATGCGCCAGGATTTGCCGTACTGAAGTTATAAATGTGTAGCTTTGTACACTTATGGCATGTCCTCACGGCAAGGGTTTTCGGCCGTTTTTTCAGACCACCTGAAAAACTGGCCGAAAATGAGCACAATTGTGCTCTATTGAAAACCCGTGCAGCAGTCCCCACTGCACGGGTTTTCCACCCGGCGGTTTTGCAGCCGGCGTTCTGGCGGCAAAACATTGAACATGTTCATTCTGCCGTCCGGTTTCCGGACAGAATATAAACAGCTCAATGGGAGGGGTGAGGGCTGTTCTCCGCTCAGCGCGGAGAAAAGCCATCCCCCCTGCGGCCGGGGGGACGGCCGCAAAACCGGACAAATACCGTCCGGTTTGTCCACTGCCGTGGGAACATGCCCTTATAGTGCAATATGCATCCAGCACACACACGATCTCAGATGCATTACAAAGTGCTGTGGGTGCTCTGTAGTGCACCTGATATTGGAGTGCGCCTGATTAAAAATAGAGCGAACAGGGCTGCACTAGTTTTTTGGCTAAAAAAACACCAGGATTCTACATGGATTAATACATGTCGCCCATAGTGTACAAAGTGGTTACTTGTATTACAGAACACTTTTGTTGGGGGCAGGGGTATTTTAAGCCCTCAATAACATGGGCAATCAGAGGAGAGCAGAAGACGGAGTGTTGTGGGCTGAAATAGTATCCTGCCATGTTAGGGTATATTCACTCTGCTGATTTGATTTTGACACTTTTTTCAGAGCATTTCCTCACCCAAAACAGCCTCAAAAAAGCCTCTAAAGTGCACCAAGTTGATTGACATGGATTCCTATGTAAAACATCATTGTAGTTCATGCACAACATGGTTTTCTGCATGTTTTTCTTATTTCTTTAGGTGCTGAAAAAGAAGTGTTCTGTCAATTCTTGAAGTGTTTTCAGTGCTGAAAATCCCCAAATGAATCAATGGAGAGCTTCAAAACCTCATGCAAAACCTTGGTTTCTGACACATTTTTAACAAGTTTTTGGCACATTTTGTGGCACAGTTTTTGCCCTGGCTGTAAATTTGTATGTTTCAGAAAGAAAAGAATTTTGGTGTTGGAAAACCTTGTCTAAAACAGCAATGCAAAACATCATCGGAAACCACGAGGAAAAATTCTAGTCAAACCCTTATCTTAAAAGTGCTTCATTGAGACGCTTTTCAAACAAGGTTTTGACACCGATTTGGATGCTGAAAATTCAGCATGCAAATCAGCCATGTGAACATACCCTTGGGCTGGGGCAGTTCTAGCTTTATGTTTGAATATCCAGTCATTGGCCAGCAGTGGAGTGGTGCAGGCTAAGAACCTACAAAGCAGACAATCACAGAGGGAGGGAGTGAGTCAAGGAAAAGATAGGCAGACAGTGAACTACAGAGATAAAGAGAGATACAGTCACCAGATACTGGCACCTAGCACAGCTGGACTGGGATAGAGAGATAGAGACTGAGAATGAATCTTTAGGGATAGAATGAGAAAACTGTCCTGGAAAAAGTAAAAGATTAGATAGCCCCTGGGAAGTATACTAAGGTACAACTCCAGTCTTTAGGTGTGACCCTGAAGACTGGTGTCTAGAGTGAAGGAAATGCCGAATGAGATAGAGACAGAGGATTTGCCAAAGAAGCATTTGTGGAGAAAAGAAAGAAGTGATTTTCTTGACCATGTACTGTCTACCTGTGAAGTGTTATGTGCTATAATTCTTACCATGAGTAAAACCTGCTGAAACTCAGGTTGAGAGTTCCTCATCAATGCATTTCACTTCCCAGCAATCTCACACTAGTAGACCAATTTACATCATCATCCACACACATCTGCTATTCAAGTATACCTGCCTACTTAATACCCAACACCTGCACTACCACATCTTATAATAGGAACCTGTGAATAGGAACAGACTCATTGACTTCTGTTGAAGAGTTATCTAGGCATCCTCTGTGATCTGGGAAGAAGTTATTGTACAGGGAGGTACAGAGATAGAGTTGTGACCATCACCTACACTGCATAGGGACATACCTCTTTGACTTGGGGTCAATTGGCAAGTTAGTCATATATTTCGAGGAAGAAATACAAAGGAACAATACGGAGTAGAATTTTAAGAAAAAAAGGCTACAAAATTGCTATTCCATTGTAAACGGACATGTCAGGAAATGTGACAAATCTTCTTTACATGTAATGAAGTGCTGCAGACAACAGACAGCTTTCAAGCCAATAGTCAACAAGTAGGTTGGTAGGTTACCACAAATGATCACCATAATGTACACTGACTTGTTTTTAACCACCCATCATCTTGATTATATTCTATAGCTTACTTCAGCCCAACCATTAAGCAAAGTTTCTGCTGTCACATTGTGTCAATAATAGATCAATATTTGCAACAAAATCACATGCAATCTCTAGATGGATATAAGTGCAGTAAAGGAGATGATCTCTCAGCTTTTACCGAAGGTGTCTATTCTTCTGCAAACACATATGGCAGATCAGCTATCATTTATATCCATCATATGTCAATTACTATTCCTTGTTGTTTACCTACATGTTGCTATTGCTCACACTCTGCGACACATATGGTACAGTAATTTATATTTATTCTAAATATACAAGGAACATAATGCATGAATCAACCTGTAATTAAATCCATAATCCCGAGAGTTAAAACTAAGTCACATACAAGTGTATTAAATATATAGATTTATAATGAAAAATGACATGCAACAGAAATAATCTGAGAGTGTTATGCTTGGAAGCCACTGGAATTATTATATATTTGTTATGTGTCCTGATTGAAGTCCCCTTGGAAATTAGCATAACACAGAGATGAATCTGTTCATTTCTCCGTATTACCATTATACAAGATTATCTTAACTTCATGGCAATAATTGAGTGATATCTAATGGCTATGCAATATTCATCATAACAAAAACAGATCCTGAAACAATAAAGTAGACTGTTGCCTACAATCCCACCAAAAGTATTGTAGCCGACATACTACAAGATGGTATATCTATTCTTTCAATTTTTCCACAATTTCATGCTAATCTTTTGCAAACTTGTCAACTTTTGAAAGAGGCCATCAGGCAGATTTAGAGCTTTGACATGAGCAGAGTGCTGGCTGCACATTTTCATAAACCAAGCACTCCTTATAAAAAATCACACCCAATTAACAAAAGGCCATGACTAATGCACCCAACTTTGTAAATGCTCTGGTGTCACCCTGCTTTCCAGGAGAACTGGGGAGATGCCACCAAAATTTGCCTTAACCTAAACCATTTCACTTCTACCAATAATACCACAATACAGTGATGATATAGTAGTATATACTAGTTATACACAGTCTCTGTAGATGTATAAGTGATTACAGCGCAGTTACATCCAGGGACTCACAGCCAAAGTCTTCTATGACTGGAGTTGTTCTCTTTCCCTTTTATTCAGACCGCCATGCAAACGTCTTCTGGCCACTACTCTTCCATGTGGATTTAACCACACAAACATCTGAGAACTCCAGCTTTTTCCAGCACTTCCCTACTTCTTCTCCCCCTCTATACTTACTGCACATATGGTGAAAGGTTGAGGTGGTGAGGTTATGGGGTTTTAGGAGAAGGTAGAGGGGGGTGGAAGTACGAGGGCTATTGTGTAAAAGGTAGAAGTGCGGGAACTATGGGGTAAAAAGTGGAAGTGTGGAGGCTATGTGGTAATAGGTGGAAGTGAGGGGGCTATGGGGTGATAGGTAGAGGTGGGGGTTTATGGTTTGTATTCTTTGTTGTCACTAGGCACATAACACAATAGTGGGGGAGGGGCAGGAGAGGAGGTACAAAGCAGAGCTTACAATCTAATTGAGGGGGGCTGTGTTCTGTACTCCTGAAAATCATATAATACAGCTTAAACTCCATACCCTGCAACCCCAGAAGATCAGTACTGACATATTTTTATTTTTATACAGTTTTCCCCTTTGGATTATGTTGGACACATTGAACTATATCAGAACAGCGTTGGATCCATTTTGATAATAAAATGGTTAACGAGGGCTGGTATTGGGGCATGTTTATTTAAATAAAATGTTTTATGTCGTTTCATGTTTTCTACCATTTTATGAAATTGTTAGTAATGGAGGTTTCTGACAGATGCTTCTCTGTTACTAGCACGGAGACTTGCTTTCAGCTAGCTGTTGTTTTTTTTTCACCCAAGGCTGATACTAACCCCATGTCACTATTACCCCAGTACTCAATGCACCAGGGGTACTGGGAAGAACTGGGTTACTATCAGAAGTGGACCCTATAATGTTTTGGTTAACTTCTGGTGGGAAGGGACCTATATCCATAGGCCTTACCATCCTGTAGCCGCTGGTTTTACCTAGGGAGGTTACAAAAAATGAGGGGAACTCCACATCGTATTTTTTAAATTATTTATTATTTACAGTGGATGCCTAGTTTTTGATTTTCACTAAATAAAAAAAAAAACTTGGGTCCCCCCCATTTGTCATAAGCCAAGCCAGCCAAGGTAAAACCAACAGCTGCAGCCTGATACTATCAGAATAGGAAGGTCCATGGATATTGGACTTTTCCCATCCTAAAAATACCAACCCACAGCTGCCCCAGAAACTGACCATCACATTAGAGGGTCCACTTCTGATGATAACCTGGCTCTTCCCAGTACCCCTGGCGCATTGGGTGAGCCTCAATAATGGCCTTAGAGTGACAAAAACCACTGCTGGCTGAAATTAAGCCCCAGCGATAGTAATGAAAAGGTGCCTCTTTAACCTTTTTATTAGAAGAATAGATCATAGGTTGATCTGATGCAGTCCACCGAATCCATCTCCCACAAGTGGCACCCAGTTATTTTTATTATAGAACATCTGGCAGCCACTTGTGGAAGATCGGGCATCATCCATCTGTTCTGGACAGTGGATAGTGTATCCAGCATCCTGAAAAGTTGGGTGTAATCCCATCCCCCACATGTCACACAGTTTTCCTATCTTAGAAAAGCTTTGTGACACATCCGGAGGATTGGGCTTTACCCACCTTTTCTGGATGTTGGGTAAATTATCCTGTGTTTAGGGAAGCTGGGAGATACTCCACTCCTGCAAATGGCACGGAGCTTTTCTAAGACACCCCCCTCTCACACACACAGACACAATCACTTCTCTTTCCCCACCCAAACACAGACAAACACACTCACCCCGGCCCCCCCATCCACACACTCAACCCCCTCAACCCCCCCACAGGCAGACTCACTCAACCCCCTCTTTCATAACCAAACAGACAGACATACTCACCCCCTCTGTCCCACCCACCCATAGACAGACACACGCACCTTCCCCACATGCACTCACCCTGATAGATAGACACACTCACGCACCACCTTGATTCTATTTAGATAGATCCGAATCAAATTTTTGTAGAAATCAGCAAAAATTCGACCTGGTAAGGGTATTTTTTGGAGGTGTTCTTAAACTTTCCTATTCCTCAGGTTGCAGTGATGACATGTGATATATTCAGCAAGAAACTGCTTTGGCCTGTGAATAGGTACAGGGTCACGTAAAGAATGAACAGTGACATCACTGGCCAGCATCATCAGGACGAGCAGGTTTACAAGGTAAGTTTTGGGGTTTATCTTTATTTCCTGTCATCTCTAAGAACTAATTAACTTACTATAGTTTTGGAACACCTCTTTAACTTACCTTTTGGCCGAGCTCTCAAAGTTGTGTCATTTCTGGTCTGAAGTCCATTCCGGTCAGAAACATTGGAACAGAAGTAATGCCATATCAGGAGCGCCACTAGACCAGGAGCGTGGCACTGAGGGCTGAGTTAAGCTACAAAATATTGTAAAATCCCTAAGCCCAATTTTGGCTTATATTATGGTTCAGGTTAGAGATAAGGTTAGAGAAAAAAATGGATTCAGGATACCCCCACATGAATATTTTCATAAATTCAGTCAAACCATAGTCGGACCAGACAGAGACAGGTTCAAGCATCACTAGCCATCTTCATTCCCTCAAACAGTTCATTCCTCCTGTAGGCAAATCAATGAAAATATTAGGGTAATTTGTTTACAGTGTATATATATCCTTGGGCTGTAAAGTATGTGTTTTTATTGTTGTCAGTTGGCAAATACAGTATTTACCCTGTGCAGGACAGGATCAGATCCCATTGGAAGAAAATTGGAAAAACTCTGTTATCTACTGATTAGATCTGATGCAATTTAGGTGAAACCTAAAGCGCTAGAGATATCCTCTCAACAAAACCATTGATGCCATTTGACTACATTGTAAACCACTTCGGTATCCCGCAAAAGGATCTTTTTAAATATTTTAGAACTAGACATTGTGGACGACATGTATGAACAGGGCGTCTTTTCAACCCCAAAACTGTCCTCTAGATGTTTGAGCAGACACACTCCAAAATTAGGCGCATTAGAAAGTGCCGCGGGCGCTTTGTAATGCGCCTGAGAACGGGGGGCGTGCTGGAGGCGTGTTGCACTACAACCATACGAAGCTACACATTTATGACTTATGAACAGCAAATCCAGGCGTATTACTGCTGGAACAGGTAAAACACTTCAAAAGTGGTTTACTTGATCCTGAATTGTCACTTTGTAGCTAGAAAGCGCTAAATCTATGACCTGCAGTAGTCAAAATGACATATTCTACGCTACTAATGCACACAAAAAAATGGCGTGTGAGCACCAAAATACATACATGTCACCCTTTCTATCTACTGTAAACCTATCCAATGATTTCCATAAATCTATCTTAGAAAAGTTCTATAAGGAATCAACTAAGATGCAAAAGGCTCTATCAACTACTCAGCATATGTATAACACCCCCAAACCACTTGTTCTTTTATTTGTTACTAAGTGGGAAAGGTACTTGTGGACCGCTTTGACAGACCAGCAATGGTACTTTGTTTTTATACTTAACCGTAGAGCCTCCAGATTCAGCCTTATAGAGTCAAGTAAGGTACCCGATGGTACCCTACTCTGTGCCCAAATTTTTTAGGTACTTGTTAGAGGTGTAGAAATACAGTAGAAGCATCCCTCCACATTTTTGGGAATATCCTCTTGTTCAGTCCTCTTGGTCCTTGATTTGTAATCTTATTAAGACTGTAAGGGTAAGTTCACATGGCGTGTTGAGTCTGATTTCAGATCCAAAACGGTGTGAACAACCCCTAATTTGACCTTTTGGCTGCAGTTTTTGGTCTGTTAAGGCAGGATAAAACTCCATTGTGGGTCATTTTGATGTATGCAACATTCTGAATCCCCTGAGGAATCCCTGCTGTATCATAGGGGGGAAATGCGTCGGGATGAAGTGGTTTCTCTTTATTTAAAGAAGAAAGTGTGATGATTTAGACTGCATCTGTCGGGATTTTTTCACCTCCTATTCCTCATTTAGAGTCAGTATCGTTATATAGGGTCAGCAACCGATGGATAGGGCTGTTCCTTTTGGGATGAATACTCCATTTGTAGGTATCAGTGTAGGGTGAGTAGAAAGGATGTCTATTATAATAATCTTCTTACATCCAGGACTCCCTTGAATGGATGATGGATAACTACATGGTGATCAACTTATCGTGAGTAACATCATTTATGTATCTTTGTCTACATTATTGAATGATGATCAGTTGAAGTTTATGAGGAATAATTGAGGATAGGTGTTCTTTGTGAGGACAGTGTTTCTAGTTTTCAGAGATGGATTTAAATTATTGTTTGGGTAGATGTTTTAAATGGATTAATTAAAAGTTATAGTTTAGTATTAATGCCCTAATGTCTGTATTCTGTGAGCTCAGACCACCTTGGTGGTCTCCTGAACTGGTTCTCCTCTCATTAACTCAAGATAATCTACCATCCGCGGATGCGTTCCTGATATATCACATCCTAAAAGTAACATGTTTCGACATAGCCAGGAGTCATATGGCACCCTTCATTACATAAATTCAAAACTCCATTGAATTAAATCACACAATTGAGGAACAAATAACAGGTAGAATGGGCAATCCACATAGCTTTCAAAGAGTATGGAAAAAAATTGTCCCTTTTTTTGGAACAATGCCAGCTCCGCAACACCCTCTCTCACATGATTCCCACAAATATTCTTGGGAATAAAAATGTATGAATTTATGTAGTATTTTACCCTCACCAAAGAGAGAAAAGATTCTTGTAACATTTCTGTTATTTAACTTTTTTGTTTGTTGTTTATATGCTTTATACCAAAATGCTTTGTACATACTCAGACTCTGTGTAATCTGTTATACCTGGCATGATAATTGTATAGGATGTGGGGTGGCACTCACTTATTTACGATACGTATTATGGTGCTGGTCATAAATGGTGAATTTATTCACACCAACTATAGCAAAAAAATGTATGACCGCACTCCAGTGATATTGATGCAAGTGAATTATTTTTATTATTAATCCTACCACAGAAGACTACTCAAGCTCTGGATCAGAGAGCGATAGAAGCTACCAATCCACATGGGGTCCTTTTTTAGCAAAAGCAAGAAAAGTCTACCGAGGAAAAGACATCCTAGGAGGTCCACGAGAAGACGTCGCAAACCTACCACAGAATATAACAACACAGTCACAGGTGAGACTGTGAGGACTGATAATAATTTGGTTATTAATATCTCATCAAGGGTATTGTCTTCTATTGAATGTGCTGTGTTACAAAAGGATCTTTCATTTTGCCCGACTCCTGTTTTTGATAAATTTAAATTGCAAAAGGAATTACACTCATTTTTTAGAGCCCTCAGACTTAAAGCTCACTTCTCAGACCCCGTAATGAATTCTGGGGAGCCAGACCATAGACGCATGTCCATAAAAAGAGTAGGATTATATAAGAGTAGACGATATAGCCCCCCGAGAACTTATCATCCCATAGAGACTTATATAGCTATTGTACAAAGGGAAATAGATGAATATTTGTCTAGTTCTAAGGTTAATCAAATGTGTGGTAATATGACCCCTGAGGAATCTAGAGCCCTAAGATCACTAAAGGGAGACAGATCCATTGTGATAAAGCCAGCAGACAAAGGGGGAGCTACCGTGGTCATGGATAGGGAGGATTACCGCAAGGAGATATTGAGACAACTCTCAGATAGTTCCACCTACATCCCATTGGCCACAGATCCGATCTTTAGGATTATAGACAAGATCCAAAAGGTTCTAGATAGATATCAATCCAAGGGTGTGATTGATAGTTTCACTCTTTCCTTTCTGAAAGTTGATCATCCGGTCACCCCGGTATTTTACACACTACCCAAAATCCACAAAAGTTTGGATAAACCCCCTGGGCGACCCATTGTAGCATCCACTAACTCTGTGTTTTCTCCAATCTCACAGTACTTAGAGAAGATTTTGAACCCTTTGATACAGACTACTCCATACTATTTACAAGACACGAGCCATTTTCTTTCAGTTCTCAACACGGTTGATAAAGTCTCGGATACTACACTATTAGTCACTCTAGACGTATGTAGTCTATACACGTCTATTGATCATTCTAAAGGTATAGAAGCAGCCACTTATTTCTTTAGAAATTCTGACATGACTGAAGATGAGCTTACATTTTGTACGGAGTTACTGACCCTGGTCCTCGAAAACAGTTATTTTATGTTTGAAGACTCTTTTTTTGCACAAATAAAAGGGACAGCCATGGGGTCTAATATGGTCTCTCCCTATGCAAATGCCTATATGGCTCAGGATCATTACCTATATCAAAATGATCTCTTCCGTAGTCATGTCAGACTATGGAAGAGATACATAGATGATGTTTTTTGCATATGGGAGGGAGATGAGACATCGTTACGACATTTTACTACATGGCTTAATTCCATAAGACCTAAGCTTCAATTTACATGCAAATATGATGCACATCAATTACCTTTTCTTGATACCCTAGTGATTAAGAATAAAGATAATTCCTTAAGCACTGACCCCTATACGAAACCAAGCGACAGGAACAATCTCCTCCATTTTAGGAGCTGTCACCCCTACCATATCAAAAGGTCTCTACCTAGATCTCAACTAGTGAGAGTTCAACGTATAGTATCGGAATCGACACAGAGAGAAGTCAGATCTGAAAACGTGAGGAATAGGTTTCGGGATAGAGGCTATCCAGAGAGCATTTTGAGGTTAGATAGAGATATACCAAAATCCAGAGATCCTAAACCAACAAGGATCCCTTTTGTAAATACATATCATCCAAGGATGATAGGGATACACAATATCCTTAGACGAAATTGGAACATACTACAAAGAGCATATCCTCATTTAGACTC
Organism: Phyllomedusa bahiana; assembly: GCA_025379985.1. Classification (NCBI taxonomy): domain Eukaryota; kingdom Metazoa; phylum Chordata; class Amphibia; order Anura; family Hylidae; genus Phyllomedusa; species Phyllomedusa bahiana. Next base: position 59,176 of record JAODAL010011613.1, on the reverse strand, counting down.
ATTCCGTTATTCTCCACTAATATGTTCAAAAAGACCTAGAAACATCAGAGATATGTTGGTAAGGGCCGACATAGGGTCAGTAAAGAAAGGACCTCTACAATCTACTATGTCTTCCACAAAGAAAGGGACATTTCCCTGCTTACAGTGTTGTCACTGTTCAAGTGTTATTAAAAGTGAGACCGTGACACACCCGAGAACAGGACAAAAATTTGAGTTGGGAGGCCCCTTCACCTGTAACAGCTCCTACGTGGTGTACGCCCTTAAATGTCCATGAGGATTGTTATATGTGGTAGAGACGGTCCAACGAATGAAGGACCGCCTCGCCAGTCACAAATCTTCTATACGATGCAAGAAGATCTGGCTGCCAGTACCACACCACTTTATTGAGGCAGGACATAACATTTCCCAACTCCGTGTCCAGATCCTGGAACAGGTTAGGAGACCGAGACGGGGTGGCAATCATATTAAGATACTTAATGAGAGGGAGTCCTTTTGGATTTTTTGACTTAACACATTACAGCCAAATGGCTTGAATAGGGAATGCGACTTTTTATTTAGTTGAATGTGTCGTGTATTGTTGTTTCTTATTGAGCTGTGTCTTCTTCTTTCTTTCAGCAACGATAGCACAGTTTGTACTACAGGATGAGATACCAACAAGTTGACACTCAAGCACTTTCTTTTTCTATTTTATTACTTTTTAAATATTTTTTTATTATTTCTTCTGTCTTTTCTGCTAGGATTTCCACACCGTGTTCCCTACTTCATTTTTCCCGTCTTTGAGTTCAGTTTGTATTTTCTATCCTTTATTATTTCATTTTCTATTTTTTATTATTTTTTTTATTTTACATTTTTTATTTTTTATTTTTAAAATTTTTCCGGTATCTTTATTTCTGTCATCTTTATTTTTTTGTACCCTTGAATATTCTACTTTTATTCTATATATTTTTTCCTTTTAATTTTTGTTCTTTATTACTTTATCCTCTAGTCAGTTCTTGTAATATGTATACTTCCTGTTTCTATTTATGTTCTGTTTCATATCTATTTTCTGTTTGTTTGTTTCCCCCTTTTTCTGGTCATCTCCATGTTTCATTACTATTATCTGTATCCCTTTTCCGTTCCTTATTACCTTGTATAGCCATACTTCTTCTCTTGCTATTTGGCCATGTCTCCTGCTCTATTTGAGTTTACAACTGTATTCACCCATTCCACGATCGTAGCGCTGCGCTATTGCGCATGCGCGGATCATTCACTTGAACTAAATTTCCCATCTGTCTTCTTTTCGGAAGTGACGCAGTATGACGCGGTGGCTTCCGGATTCGGCCGCAGTCCACAGTATAAGTCTGGCACTCCCTCACTCCACTATCAAAGGCTCCTTATCCACAGGACTACGGCCCTTTTCTTCACTTCTCCTTTTCAACTTTGGTAAGTAACTGAGGGCTTAATAGGGAGAATCAGCCGATACAATGGATACCTGAAACGAGCGCAGCCTCTCCATGTGTGGCTGGTTAGATTACCATTATGATTATTCTTTACTGCTGATTGTGTTGTTATCAATGCTATGTTATTATAGATTCATGAGCCATATACTTGGGGTTATACTATAATTTACAACATGCCAAATAACTGTTATAATCCTGGGTGGCGTTATACATAGACACATCTTGTGATTTGTATATATTGTACATAATGAGGCACTTTTGCATATAATTAGACATTAATTGTATATAGCTTACATCTTACCATACTATATACATTTGATACTTCCGTATGTCTATATACACTGATTGTTTTCTGTATATATTGTCTTTTGTTTCTTGAATGTAATTATGTATATTGAACTCTGTATTGATATTCTGTTTGTTTATTTCACAGTGACTTATTGAAAAAGGTCTGAATGTGACCGAAACGTCTTTGTTGAGTCACTTATTATATCTATATATTTTGGAGCCTGTGGAAGGATTAATAATAAAAATAATTCACTTGCATCAATATCACTGGAGTGCGGTCATACATTCTTTTGCTAACCGCATGTAACAAAAATATTATTTCAGGCTTTCCCCTTTTTAACCTTGCAGTTATCATGTGTTTTATTATCTGTATATTAAAAAAACTGTTTAAAAAGGGGTAGTTCAGGGCTTAAACCCACGAAATTTGGGGGCGGATTTCCCCCTGAAATTACGCCCCCGCCGTGAGAGGGGGGGGGAGGCCAGCAGTCCCCGGCCCCTGACACTCACTATTCCGACCGTACACGCCGTAAATAATTGCATGTCACTTTTCCCCCCGCGGGGATTCCGAGCGGGGGAGAAGAGACGGCATCCTATTCTCATGGAACTGTGGATTACGAATGACTGGGAGGGATTCCACCCGTCTGCAGCGCAAATAAGGCGCGCAGTACGGCTGGTCAGCCCCCAGAAAAAGCTGTGTGAAAGGCCCTTAAAAACATTGTGTAAAAAACAACATAAAGCACTGACACCAATTTCTGTAAATCCGCCCCGGCAGTCCAATTTGAATACTACTGTAAGTTTGCCTGAACAAGTTTCAGTTTGTGTGCTGCATAGCAAACCCACATATCTTAACAGATAAAATGCAAATGGATAAAATATTATAAAATAACAATATTTTAGTCAACTAAGTGCCATATTTTGAAATAAAAGGTAATTTAAGTTTCTACATACAATTTTTAATTTGGGGCCCATTACTTTTTGGGCATTGAATTAATATTTACACTATGTTTGGCAGGCAATCATTAGACATCCATTTACATAACATAACCAGACACTGAATATAAAAATAAAGTACATTTCTGTTGCTGTGCAGCTCACCTCCCCACTAGTATCATTGGGCTGTTGTCCCTTGCCCATGGGGAGCTTGAAAAAGCACTCCAGTCCAAAATGTCACTCGCCCCTACTTTTGAAAAAAAAGATGATTAAAAAACATTGAAGCATATTATGCTGCTTTTATTGCACAATAATATGAACAAAGTTGGTTACATGAATTTACGTTACATATTTTATGAATTTTGTTTACGTTAATCATCTAAAAACTTATTCTTGATGAACTTACTGCGGGGTCATGGACCAAAAATACACTCCCCGGCCCACTTTTTAGGTACAATGCTAGAAATGGGTTGACCTCCTTTTCCCCTTCAGAACCGCCTCAATTCTTGGGGCATAGATTCAACAAGGTGCTGGAAGCATCCTCAGAGTTTTTGGGGTCCATTTTGACAGATGGCTCAACATTTGCCGCAGATTTGTCGGCTGCACACCCATGGCGAATCTCCTTCCCAACCCCCATCCCAAAAGCTCTATTGGTTGGATCTGGTGCTGTAGGCCATTTGATACATGAACTCTTTTGTCTGTTCAAAAAACCATCGAGATGTTTCCAGCTTTATACAGGGGCCATTTCCGCTGAAAAGTACCATCAGATGTTGGTACTTTGTTCAAAAAGGGAGGACTTTGGTCAGCAACATAACATAGGTGTGGCGTTGCAAACGATGGGTCAATTGGTACCAAGGGCCCAAAGAGTGCCAAGAAAATATTCCCACACCATGACGGCATACCACCTTGCTGAACCGGTTGATACAAAAACCAGGATTCGATACCATGCTTTTCATGTTAGTTGACGATAGAAAATGTTTCTGACCCTACCAGATTGCGAATGTCGCAGCCGAAAATTGAGGACTCATCAGAGGGCCAGGCACAGTTTTCAACCCGGCCTTACTTCAATTTCGACGCGCTCCAAATTGGCAGTCACTTTCTCCTGGGGTTCGTAGCTAGAAGAGACGGCATCCATGTTGGTCTTAGCTGTGGATTACCAATGCCTCATTCGCCGTACTGCAGCGCAAGATAGGCCCCTTCGGCTGAACTTTTGTAAAGCGTGTGGCCCCTAATTTGTGTAAACTTAGCCACTGACACCTCGAATCCGCCGTCAGTCCAATTTGTCTATGAACCTTTGCATGAACAAGGCTTTTTTCCGCCCCACATATCTTAACGATTGCACTGGATAAAATTTTTCTTTTTCCGTGCCATTCTCTGTAAAAATAGAATTTGTTTGCTACAAAATTCAAAGGGTTTAAAAAGGCATGTTTATTTTAAATATTTTTCAGACAGGCCCTTTGGCATAAACAACCAGACACTGTTAAAATAAATCATTCTGTTGCTGTGCTTTCCCCATAATGTTTGGGCTGGTTTGACCTGCGGAGATTGAAACATGCACCCAGTCAAATTCATTTGCCTACGAAAGATGAGTTGCAGCGCATGTGATGTGCTTGCATTAAAAAAGAAAAAGTGGTTAAAACCGATTGCACTTTTTGGGACAGGAATACCTTGATAATTATGACGGGTCTAGGGGTATATGAACTGTAGTAAAAGGTCTGTGAATCATGTGACTATGAACTGTTCTTGAAAATAAATTCTCCACTTGTGTTTTTTCTACACATTGTCACACTTTCGGCACTCTCGATTATAGCATATATCTGCTCACTTATTTACAATTAAATGATTAATAAAATGTTTCACAGATCCCTACTGCCATTTTCTCTTGTGTGGGTGCTGTCCAATATACACAATCAAGTCACATTATTATGACCACTGGCTAATATCCAGAGTAACTGCCATGTGTAGCATGGACAGCAGCTAGATAGACTGGGAGTGACTCAAAAAGGTCCTTGTAAATTGTCACAGAAATCTGGAGCCATGCTGACTGCAGTGCATCCCACAGCTGCTGGAGGGTGCATGGTGGAGAATCCATAGAGTAAACATGACGTCCCACATCCCACAGATGCAGTAAAACGGATAAAAAAGGACCGGGCGCTCATCACTTTGGAGTAAATCCACGTGGATACCACCATGGGATGAAAATAAAAACACTTTATTCCAAATAAAACAATAAGAAGGTGGCCTTAATGCTTTAAGTAACTGTGCATAACGCGTTTCGTGCCCACGGCACTTCCTCAGATGCAAAAAGTGTTACATAGTATGAGCAAGTTGACAAGAGGTTTATATATTGAGTAACCAAACCTGTGATAGGTGGACGGAATAAACCTATCACCATTCTTGTAATAAAACAATTAAAAGACCAATAGAATTTTTTTTAAAATTGGGGTATAAAGCAAAAAGAAGATCTCATTGGTAGAAGCAAAGGCGGAAGATTTAAATCAGCCAATCAAGGGATGAGACACTCTATACCATATTGTCCTGTGGGTAAGAAATGACCAATAACAGGGGGTGTACAAACTACTGCTCTAATAGGTTAATCCCACAGAGGGAAAATTTGATTAGCCAATGGTAAGGCTCTCTAGATGTATTAAGATTCTGTAAAAAGAGTGCTTAGGCTGTGATATAGTGTACGGAGCGCTCTGAGAAAAGAGCGCATATGTTGACACAAAAAGCTGAACTGTAAATCAATGACTATAGGTGTGTTGAAACAAAATACTGATTGGTGAAGGAGCCCTATGTGAAAGGCGCACTAAAACATGAGTAGAATGCAAGAGACCGACAGTGAATATTGATACAGATACTCTTAGTTTGTAAAAATACGTATAGTATAATGCTGAACTGTAAACCAATGGCTAAAGGTGTGTTAAAACAAAATACTGATTGGTGAAGGAGCGCTATGTGAAAGGCGCACTAAAACATGAGTAGAATGCAAGAGACCGACAGTGAATACTGACACAGATACTCTTAGATTGTAAAAATACGTATAGTATAATGCTGAACTTTTCGAAGTGTTGTGTATTCAATAAACAAGCTCTACGGCTTCATTCAGGCCATTGGGGTTCACTGTGCGCAGAGTGAACATCCAAAATACTTCTTTCTTTTGTAATATTCTAAATCTGTCATGTGTATCTGGTGTTACGTGGTCTATCGGTTGGATGGTTAGTTTAGTAGGGTCTTGCTGGTGGAATTCTTTATAGTGCCTCGATACACTGTGATTAAGATCCCCTTTTTTGATACGGGATCTGTGGCCCACATACTGCAAATTGCAGTCACATTGAATCAGGTAGATGACAAAGGCACTTTTACAGTTCAATAAGTGTTTCATATTATAGGTGACATTTGTAGATTTAGAATAGAAAGTAGTGTTAGTGACTATAGAAGTGCAGCAAAGGCATGAATGTCTGCCACATGGGCTGCTGCTTTCCTGCTCATTATGGACAGTTTTATTTTCATTTGGACCTTTGATCAAACTGGGAGCAATAATGTTCTTAATATTGGGTGCTCTTCTAAAGATCAGATTGGGGTTTTCTGGTAAGGTTTGTTGAAGAAAAGGGTCTTTTTTAATTATGTGCCAGTACTTACTTAATGTTTTTTTGATCTGTGCACGTGCTGTGCTGTATTGGGTAGAGGAAAAAGAAAAACGGACCCGGCGCACGTGCAGTGAAAATAAAAAAGCTCAGGCTAAAGGCTTTTTATTAAAAAAGTTTTTATTCTTAAAATTGCTACGGAGTTACCGATGCAAAATTAAAAACATATAAAGAGAACTTAACGCGTTTCGCTCGTGTACCCGCGCTTCATCAGAAGTATACATTACTAGAATGAACATAGTATATATAATACCGGCAATAACTGTAATTGGTTACTTTGCATTACAGGTGAGTGACGTGAATGGACAAGTGGTGCGAGGATGCAAAGACATTGGAAGAAGGAAGTGTCAATCAAAGGGTGCAGAGGACCCAGGGAGAAGAGTCAGTGAGACCGGAAGATGAGCCGTATCTCCGAAGACATAGTACTAACATTTAATGTATGTCAAAGAACAATAAAGGTGTGCAAACTAATAAACCGTGTTCTTTATTAGAAACATAGCTGTAGGGTGGTGTTAAAGTTCTGTGATGTAATAAACTGACTACTTTGGATGCGGAATGGGATAAAAGAAATTCCTAAGAGAGTGTGAAAGATAATAGATGTAGCAATGGGAAATGAGCGGAGATACAAAGGAACAATCGGCTCTGTTCAGATTAAACTCAAAAGGCGCTAAAAAACGAGACAAGAGAACTGTCTCAAGATATGGTATGATTGGTTAAATGTGTAGATTAAATCAAAGGCCAAAGCGTAACAGGTATGGAGGAACTCATGTGTGTCAGAGCGGTTATGAACTAGCCAATCAGAGGAGTAGATGTGGAATGGCAATCTGATTGGGTGACTCTCGCCCGGGAATCCTGAACGGACAATAAGAAAGGACACTTCTCATGCAAATGAGAATAGAGGATTTGTTTTCGGGCTTATAGCTAGGTATCTTAATGGGATCTTACAGTAGCGGAAAACAGGACAGGGAAAGGCGGAGAATAAGTTAGAACTTAAGATGTTAGGTTTAGTTAATACATAGAATAAACTGGCGACAAAACACTGGAAGTTGCAAACGGATTAAATTCGATTGTTAGCATTTACCGATAGTGTAAAATGAATTGAAAAGGTCACAGTATAAGTGGGGGTTACGAAATGTGTACACTGGTGAAACATTACAATGCACGTTAAATACCACGTGAGAAGGTAGAAGGAACGATAGAATTAAAGATCAGTATTAGTGGGTTGAAAAATAAAATTAAAAATACATAAAGCATAGAAATGGGGCTAGATATACCTTCCATTATAACGCTGAATACTGAGGCATGTTAATACAACTAATTCCTATAGTACGTGCTAATATTACCAATTAATTCCTATGAGAACAGAATTTTAATTTTTTCAGTTTTTGCAAGTAACCTAAATGTAAGGTATTATGTATGTGACATTATAACATATGATTTAAATAGTACTCTAGTATTACAACAAAATCAGGTAAAAAAGATTTTTTTTAGTGAATTAGTTCGGTCGTCATTTAGACCTTTGGGGAACAGATCTGTAGCCTATAGATCCAGAACATTTCTTTTTTCTGTAAGTGTAGGCGGTTGTAGTTTGAAGAAATTAATCAGTCCGGTAATATTTAAAACTTAAAGGTCCATGGTGATGTTCATTAGATGAGACATTTATGTAGCATGTCCCTCTTGTCACAAGCTCTTAGGATTAAGCAACGGAGATGCTAAAACGCAAGTTCGCCAGAGTTGGAGTTTTGCAATTCATTCATATAATGCCAAGATTTTGCAACGTTAATGTTCCTTTTAACGGATTATTTCTTTCGTGTATTAGAGAGATATGGGACTAGTGCTGATACTAGAGCAGCATAGGCAAAGAGAATTGCCACAAGGGTGAACTACGATAACAAATTCACAGAAAATTTGTTATTTGGACTTTCTATTTACTAGAGTCTCATTTTAAAATCATAATGTCGGGAATACATAATACCTCGTGACATTGTTACTGAAACTGTAAAAAATTTAAATTCTGTTCCCATAGGAAATAAGTTGGTAATATAGGCATCGCCTCAGTAATTCAGCGGTTATAATGGGAAGGATAATCCTAACCCCATACTATGCTTTCATTTAAATTATTTTGTTAAATTTTGTTCATGTGTCCACTCATCTTGAGTCTTGAATTATATTGTCCTTCTACTTTGGTCACTTCATATTTCTACGCATTTTCATGTATCACATTTGCTGACACATTCAATTCGTAACCCCACTTATAGGGACTTTTATAGTTCATTTTTCAACACTATCGGTAGAATGTAACAATCGCAATGTAATGTATGCAACTTCAGTAGTTTTGTCGCCAGTTTTTTCTATGTTTTCAACTAAACCTAAATTTATGGTTTCAAACTTATTCTCCCCATTTCCCTGTCCCTTGTTTTCCGCTACAGTAAGACCCTATTAAAGATCAGTTACATTAAGCCCGAAAACTAATCCTTGTTATTTTGCATAGATGAAGTATAACCTTCTCTTAATTGGTCTTCGTATTAGCCCGGGCGTAGATGCACTATCAAATTTGCCATTCCATCAGTCCTCTGATTGCTAGTTCATAATGCCCGCTGCTAGCACAACCAATCATCAGAGTTCCTCCATACCTGTACGCTATTGGCTATGTGGAATTTACCTCCTCACACTTTAACCAATCATACCATACTCTTGAGACATGTGTCTTGTCTCTGTTTTTTTAGCGCCTTTTGAGTTTGAATCTGAACCAAGAGACCGATTGGTTCCTTTGTATCTCCCGCTCTCTTCCCATTGGTTATTCCCTCTCTACGTTCTTTCACACTCTCTATAGGAATTTTCTTTTATCCTCCATTCCGCATCCCACAAGTAGTGATTTATCTACATCACATACCTTTAACACCACCCTACAGCTATGTTTCTAATAAAGAACACGGTTTATTAGTTTGCACACCTTTATTGTTCTTTGACATACATTAAATGTTAGTACTATGTCTTCGGAGATACGGCTCATCTTCCGATCTCACTGACTCTTCTCCCTGGGTCCTCTGCACCCTTTGATTGACACTTCCTTCTTCCAATGTCTTTGCATCCTCGCACCACTTGTCCATTCACGTCACTCACCTGTAATGCAAAGTAACCAATTACAGTTATTGCCGGTATTATATATACTATGTCTATTTCTTGTAATGAATACTTCTGATGAAGCGCGGGTACACGCGCGAAACGCGTTAAGTTCTCTTTATATGTTTTTAATTTTGCATCGGTAACTCCGTAGCAATTTTAAGAATAAAAACTTTTTTAATAAAAAGCCTTTAGTCTGGGCTTTTTTATTTTCACTGCACGTGCGCCGGGTCCGTTTTTCTTTTTCCTCTTGGCAATCCTCTCCACCGGTCCACGGAACGGAGTACCAGAGACCAGCGGCTGCCGTAGTAAGGGTTACGGGATACAAATAGCCCTATAAGCGCTTATGAGTGTTGTGCCTCTATAGTAGTAGCGCAACACCAAAAGGTGAGAATATATCAACACTCTTCACTACCTATTCTTATTGTACAGTATAACACTATTGTGCGCCCCCTCTCTTTTTTCTTTTTCCTGCATATACGTGCTGTATTGGGTGACCAGTGAGAATTTTCTTCTCTTTTCACATAACTGTTTAGTTTCAACAGATTCTGTTCGTTTTGAATCTTTTTTGTATGCTTAACAGTCTTTTTGTTGCAGTTGAGCCAGTTTGTTCTCTGCATCTTGTAGCAATGTGAGAGGATATCCCTTTTCTAAGAATCTGTTTCTAAGTATTTTAGTTTGTTCACTATAGATTACAGCACTAGAGCAGTTTTTTCTCACACGCCTGTATTGGTAATATGGTACATTCGTTATCCAAGGTCTATGATGACCACTAGAGAAATGGATGTAACTAACTATGTAATTGACATCTACTTTTTTGAAAAAGGTTGCTGTGGTGAAAGAACCATTTTTGTTGAAAAAATTCTAAATCCAGAAATTCAATTTTATGGTAATCCCAATGTGTTGTGAAATGGATGTCCCATGAATTATTGTTTATATCACTGATATATTGTTTATATCACTGATATACATATGAAAGGTGTAATGGGTGGGAATAGATACATTGTGCTTCAGACCCCCATGAATGAATTAGCGTAAGAGGGTGCCACCCTAGTACCCATGGCGGTTCCTTTGATTTGCCTATAGGTATCACCATTATATTTGAAGTAGTTGTTCTCCAGTATGAACTTTAAACCTTTTAAAAGGAATTCTTTAAGTGGGACGTCCATTTCATCATCAGTTTCTAGTGTTTGGGCTATACATTGGAGACCCAAATGATGTGGAATGTTGGTGTAGAGGGCAGTAACGTCCATAGTCACAAGTATAAATGGTTGATTTATGTGTAGATCAGAGAGTAGTTGGATTAATTGGCTAGAATCTTTTAAGTAACTTTGAAGACTGTTAACATGTTTCTGTAGATGAAGATCTATGTAAGGCATCTAGAGAGCTTTACCATTGGCTAATTCAAATTTTCCCTCTGTGGGATTAACCTATTAGAGCAGTAGTTTGTACACCCCCTGTTATTTGTCATTTCTTACCCACAGGACAATATGGGATAGAGTGTCTCATCCCTTTATTGGCTGATTTAAATCTCCCGCCTTTGCTTCTACCAATGAGATCTTCTTTTTGCTTTATACCCCAATTTTAAAAATTTTTCTATTGGTCTTTTGATTGTTTTATTACAAGAATGGTGATAGATTTATTCCGTCCATCTGTCACAGGTTTGGTTACTCAATATATAAACCTCTTGTCAACCTGCTCATACTATGTAACACTTTTTGCATCTGAGGAAGTGCCGTCGGCACGAAACGCGTTATGCACAGTTACTTAAAGCATTAAGGCCACCTTCTTATTCTTTTATTTGGAATAAAGTGTTTTTATTTTCATCCCATGGTGGTATCCACGTGGATTTACTCCAAAGTGACGCGCGCCCGGTCCTTTTTTATCCGTTTTACTGCAATACCATTCTGATGTCCTTCCGGCATTAGAGACCAGGACGACGAGGCTGCTGTCCCCGGGGCTTTTGATGATAAAGCCAAACAGGTTTTTATGAGTGTTGTGCCTCTATACTAGATCGCACAACACCATCAGGTGAGCACCTTAATTATTTGATTTTTATTATACATCAGACGTACTTTCACATAGAGCGCCATCTCCTTTTTTCTTTTTCTTCTACACATCCCACAGATGTTTCATTCAGTTCAAGTCTGGGAAGTTAGGGAGCCAGAGTAGTACTTGGGAGTCTTGGACATGCTCTTCTAACCAGTATCGGACATTTATAGCCATGTGGTGTGTTAAATTGGCTGGCTGGAAGGATTTTCATCCTCTCCAGGAACGACATTTTAGCATATATGGGTGTTCATGATCTTTAAGTATAGATCTATACCAAAATCGGTTGAGAATGTCTTTCAAATGGATGAGTGAATCCAGAAAACGCCATAAAAACATTCCCCAGACCATAATATTGTCACCATCACATTGTATTCTTCCAGCAATAGTTGCAGGGTGTTTGTTCTCTGATATTTCCCGCCTGACGTATCATAGTCCGTACATTTGATGAGGCAGAAAAAGTACCTTATCAGAGAAGGCAACCCTTTGACAATCAGCATAGGCCCAATTTTGATACTGCCATGAAAATTGAAGCCTGAAGCAGATCGATTACCAGGGATGCAGTGACCATCCCCATATGTGGAAGGGTTTGCTAAATTGTTGTTTTAGACAGAGCACTGGTAGCCCTCTAGTTAATTTTACTAATTAGATTATCCACAGTAGCATGTTGGTGTATCTTTGTATCCAAAGTTCCCCTCTCACATCAGTGGCATATGGTGCACTACAGGTTACACATTGCTTAGTTGCATTGGTGCCATTTCTCCCCTCACAAAACCCTTTCACCTCAGCAGCACACCAACAGTTCACAAACTGAGTAGTTTCAGAAATACTGTCACAGTTGGCTCAAAAGCCAGTCACTCCTTTTTGCCCCTTTTATCCATGACAGCACGAAGGGATAGCTGTTTAGACAGCTTATAGGACCCTTTTTGTACCCATAACTTCATTTCACCACCTGTCTTCATTTCATGAGCTACACACTGCCGACATTGAAAGTAGTAAAGGACCATAATAATGTAACTCTACTGTGTATGTACGAAGACCCAAAAACAATAGACAAACAAGGACGCACACCAAGCATCTCCGAATTATAAATAATAAGTTCCGCTTACATACCCAATATAACAGAAAAAAGAAGAAAACAAGGGAATTTTAAGAAAGAACAAATCCAAAGACATCAGTATAAAAATTATTGTCAGTTTATTCAATCTAGATTAAAAACATTTAAAAGTAATAGTACATTTGTGTCTTTCCATAATAAGAAGAAAATCGTATGTGCACCAGCCATAAATAATAAATCTAATATACCTGGACTTCAAGGGTGAAACTTAAACTGCAAACTGTAGTCTGTATGGCATAATATGGCAATAAATATAGAAAAGAAGCCAATCATTAGTACAAGAGACAAAGAAATAAATATGGTGCCTGGCCAATACCTAAAAACATTAGGGCATGAAGTCGCCAATGTACACAACCACCAGTATAACAATCCAAACTATGAACTACTATCAATTATTATTATTATTTATTTTTGAGCGCCCTTGGTTCTAGAGCGCTGTACAGTTCAGGCGGGTACATAAATAACATTGGTCAAACAATTACAATAGTGACAATAAGTGACTATCAACTGGTACAGAGGGAGCGAGGGCCCTGCTTACAATCTACAGGAAAGGAGGGAAGGGACAGAAGGTGAGGGGCAGACATGTACACTCACCGGCCACTTTATTAGGTACACTTGTCCAACTGCTCGTTAACACTTAATTGCTAATCAGCCAATCACATGGCGGCAACTCAGTGCATTTAGGCATGTAGACATGGTCAAGACAATCTCCTGCAGTTCAAACCGAGCATCAGTATGGGGAAGACAGGTGAGTTGAGTGCCTTTGAACGTGGCATGGTTGTTGTTGCCAGAAGGGCTGGTCTGAGTATTTCAGAAACTGCTGATCTCCTGGGATTTTCACGCACAACCATCTCTAGGGTTTACAGAGAATGGTCCGAAAAAGAAAAAACATCCAGTGAGCGGCAGTCCGGTGGGCGGAAATGCCTTGTTGATGCAGAGGTCAAAGGAGAATGGGCAGACTGGTTCAAGCTGATAGAAAGGCAACAGTGACTCAAATAGCCACCCGTTACAACCAAGGTAGGCAGAAGAGCATCTCTGAACGCACAGTACGGCGAACTTTGAGGCAGATGGGCTACAGCAGCAGAAGACCACACCGGGTGCCACTCCTTTCAGCTAAGAACAGGAAACTGAGGCTCCATTTGCCCAAGCTCATCGAAATTGGACAGTAAAGATTGGGAAAAACGTTGCCTGGTCTGATGAGTCTCGATTTCTGCTGCGACATTCGGATGGTAGGGTCAGAATTTGGCGTCAACAACATGAAAGCATGGATCCATCCTGCCTTGTATCAACGGTTCAGGCTGGTGGTGGTGGTGTCATGGTGTGGGGAATATTTTCTTGGCACTCTTTGGGCCCCTTGGTACCAATTGAGCATCGTTGTAACACCTTGTTGAATCTATGCCACGAAGAATTGAGGCAGTTCTGAAGGCAAAAGGGGGTCCAACCCGTTACTAGCATGGTGTACCTAATAAAGTGGCCGGTGAGTGTATGTGGGGTGGAGTAGTGCAGCACTGTTAATGTTGGTCATAGGCAATCCTGAAGAGGTAGGTTTTCAGGTTACGTTTGAGGCTAGTGGAGGGGGGGGAAAGAGTCGGGAGGTGTTGAGGCAGTGAGTTCCAGAGTGTAGGGGATGCATGGGAGAAGTCTTGGAGACGGTTATGTAAGGAGCTGATAAGAGGATAGCAGGGAAGAAGCAGGGGCGTAACTAGAGAAGCCAGGGCCCCAATGCAAACTTTTGGATGGGGCCCCCTACCCCGCCCCCTCGCCCACCTCCCTGACCACGAACATTTACCAGGACATGCTGTTAGATAATGTAGATAATACAAGGGGAAAATACCTCACCATATATCTCTCTATCATACTGCTTCCAAACAAATTCCACTATACAAAGACCAACAATACCAACAACACTACTACATATGGACCTGATTATACCGCCAGAACATGACCACAAAGTGATTGAATAATACCCCTACACTATTACTGATCAGTACACAAAGACCAATAGAACCACCATATAGTGACCATATAGTGGTAGACACCGGTGTACACAGGCTCTGCAGACTGTATATAACCACCATACAGTGACCATATAGTGGTAGACACCAGTGTACACAGGCTCTGCAGACATAAGTGATTAAAGTGTAGTTACATCTTGTGACTCACAGGTGACGTTTCTCTGACAAGCCGTTGACTTTCCCTTTTGTTCTGCATCCGGTCCAGTCCACCATCATGACTTCTCTCGACCACTTGTCCCTGGAGATTTAGACACTAATATCTTAGAATCCTGACTTTTCCAGCACCTGCCCCCTGGTTATATGGGGTCCATTTAGGCATGCAGGGTGTAGATAGGCTAATTGGGGCCCCAGATAGGAAAGGGTTTTTAGGTAGGCAATAGAGTCCCCTATAGGCAGGCAGGGTTTAGGTAGCAAAGGGGAGCCATACAGGTAGACAGGGGTTTAGGTGGGCTATGGGGGCCCAAATATGGGTAGGGTTTAGGTAGCTAAAGGTGCCCCATAAAAGTAGACAGGCAGGGTTCGGGGCTATATAGGTAGGCAAGCTTTTGGTGGCTATAGGGGCTATATAGGCAGACAGGTTTCACGGGGGCTATAGGGCTATTCAGGCAGGCAGACATAGAGCTATATAGGCAGGCTTTAGGGGGCTATATAGGCAGGCGTGGGGGGGAATATGTAGGCAGGCTTAGGGGGACTATGTAGGCTGACTTGGGGGGAGGCTATATAGGCAGGCTGGGGGGAAGCTATATAGGCAGGCTGGGGGTATATAGGCAGGCTCGGGGGTGATACAGGTAGGCTGGGGGGCTATTCTGGCAGGCTGGGGGGGTATAAAGGCAGGCTGGGGGTATATAGGCAGGCTGGGGGTGATACAGGTAGGCTGGGGGGCTATGCAGGCAGGCTGGGGGTATATAGGCAGGCTGGGGGGCTATGTACGCAGTCTGGGGGTATATAGGCAGGCTTAGGGGGTATATAGGTAGGCTTAGGGGGTATATAGGCAGGCTTGGGGTATATAGGCAGACTTAGGGGGTATATAGGCAGGCTTGGGGGTATATAGGCAGACTTATAAGGGAATATAGGCAGGCTTGAGGGTATATAGGCAGACTTAGGGGGTATATAGGCAGGCTTGGGGGTATATAGGCAGGCTTGGGGTATATAGGCAGACTTAGGGGGTATATAGGCAGGCTTGGGGATATATAGGCAGACTTAGTGGGTATATAGGTAGGCTTGGGGGTATATAGGCAGGCTTGGGGGTATATAGGCAGACTTAGGGGGTATATAGGCAGGCTTGGGGATATATAGGCAGGCTTGGGGGTATATAGGCAGACTTAGGGGGTATATAGGAAGAAGTAGGGGGTATATAGGCAGGCTTGGGGGTATATAGGCAGACGTAGTGGGTATATAGGCAGGCTTGGGGGTATATAGACAGGCTTAGGGGGTATATAGGCAGACTTAGGGGGTATAGGCAGACTTAGGGTGTATATAGGTAGGCTGGGGTGTATAGGCAGGCTTAGGGGGTATATAGGTAGGCTTGGGGGTATATAAACAGGCTTAGGGGCAGGTAAAATAATAAATAACTTACTTACCTCGGTCCACGTTACACCGATTCGCCATGCTGCAGCCTCTGTGCTCAGCGCGGGCAGAGCGGTGATGTGACGTCACTGCGCCGCCCACGTGATCACAGAGAGCTGGCAGGGAAAGTAGAAGAGCGGACCGTCGCTCCGCTCTGCTATCTCCGGGCAGTGCTGCCTCTGAACGCTCGGGCCGGAGGGCCTGGGCGTTCAGAGGCGGGATGTGCCGGGCCCCTCAGCTCTGCGCCCGCCGCAGTGAACAGTTAAGGAGCAGCATTACCGGGGCAGCGGATGCGGTAGCAACTGTGACGGGCCCCCTAAGAGCACGGGCCCCGGGGCAGCTGCTACGTCTGCTACCCCGGTAGTTATGCCCCTGGGAAGAAGGTCCCTGGAGGAGTGGAGGTTTATGAGGGGAGGTATCTAAAAATTAAGGCAGAGATGTATGGAGGGGAGAGGTTATTGAGTGCAAAAGAGTCATAATAGAACATAACAGCTCATATGGATAATGAATATAAGCAGTCTGGCGGAAATTAAGCAAGGTAAACATAAGTGGTGCTCGCTCTTTACTCTATTTTGTATTCTTTTGCATGTGGTGAAGATTTTTGATATGAAGGTCATTTCTTTTATTCAGTTATTCAGAAAAAATATATATCTGGCAAATGTGTTCCAAGAAACAATCACGCGTCTTAATACTGTAAAGGAAATAAAAAGAATTGTGTTAATAATACTGTATTTTGTATACAGACTTTTACCCATTACTATTTTTCATGAGTTAATGGACATTGCAGAGACAGTAAGTAGGTGAACAGTTTGAAACAGGCTTTCTGCAGATTCATGACCAGGGGGCATATAAAAAGTATCTCACAAAAGTGACTACAACCCTCACATTTTTGGAATTATTGTATTATATCTTTTCATGGGATAACATTGAAGATAGGACACTTTGATATAATGTAAAGTAGTCAGTGTACAGCTTGTATAACAGTTTAAATTGGGTGTACCCTCAAAATAACGGAACACATAGACATCAATGTCTAAACCTCTGGTAACAAAAGTGAGTACACCCCTAAGTGAAAATAAACATATTGTGCCCAAAGTGTCTTTATTTTGTGTGGCCACTATTATTTTCCAGCACTGCCTTAACTCTCTTGGACATGGAGGTCACTAGTGCTTCACAGGTTGCAGCCACTGGAATCTTCTTCTACTCCTCCATGACGACATCACGGAGCTGGTGGATGTAGAGACGTTGTGCTCCTCCACATTCCATTTGAGGATGCCCCACAGATGCTCAATAATGTTTAGGTCTGTCCAGCACCTTTGCCCTCATTTTCTTTAGCAAGACAGTGATCATCTTGGAGGTGTGTTTGGGGTAGTTATCATGTTGGAATACTGCCCTGCGGTCCAGTTTCTGAAGGAAGAGGGTCATGCTCTGCTTTAGTCACAATACATGTTGGCATTCATGGTTTCCTCAATGAATTGTATCTCCCCACAGCCGGTAGCACTCATAGAGCCCCATACCATGAAACTTCCACCACCATGCTTGACTGTAGGCAAGGCACACTTGTCTTTGTACTCGTCACCTGGTTGCCGCAATATGCTTGACACCATCTGAACCAAATAAGTTTATCTTGGTCTCATTAGACCCCAGGACATATTTCCATTAATCCATTTTTTTTGGTCTCCTTGTCTCCAGCAAATTGTTTGCAGGCTTTTTTGTGCATCATCTTTAGAAGAGTCTTCCTTCTGGAATAACAGCCATGCAGACCAATCTGATGTAGTGTGCGGTGTATGATCTGAGCACTGACAGGCTGACCCCCAGTTGCTGAGTGATCTGAAACTGGACCAGTGGAAAGAGTACCCTAATAGCCAGGTTAATTGGGAGGAGATCCTAATCTCCTCTCCAGATAGCCCAATGGGAGTCCGCCAGTCCAAGGAAGTCAAGTGGACTCCCCAACTAAGGAGTGGGCGGAGGGAGGGTGGTGGGCAGAACATTAGTGGATAAGGTACAAAAACAGTACTAAGAGAGGGGAGTGAGATACATGAGTAAAATATTTAAGAAAGCATGTATACCATGAGAATGGTGTTTGAACTTAGATTAGTGGAAAGGATTCCAAGAAAAGGAAGGCCCTTAAATGGTGGCATGCAAAAGAAAGCTGATTAGTGGCTCAAAGTATGAAAATAGCAAGTATGTGGAGTGTGTAGAAGAAAGCGTAAGAAAGTGTACATATACTTGTAGAGGTAGAATAAAAAGAAGAATACACATCAGCGTTCACCACAGCAATGAAACTAATGGCATCACCACCATCGAGGTGGCCCAGATCACAGTATGAGAGGTTAAAACCTCAAACTAGGAGTTGAGGCTAGACTAATAAAAACACATTTAAAAGTAACAGTACTTATGTGTCAGTGAATAATAAGAGGACACATTTATGTACAAAGGCCAAAAAGAATAAATCTAGTATACCTGGGCTCCCAAGAGTGTGAACTATAGTACATATGTCCTAATACTACAAGATATGTAGCACAAATGCCACAAAACAGCAATCAATACAAATGAAAAAGCAATAAATACAGGTCATATCCAATACCTGAAGTTCCCAAACTACACAACCACAAGTATAACAATCCAAAATATGAACTGTTATCAGGTTATTAGAAAAAGAGTCATGATATATATATATATTTATCCATATGGGCAGCTATGTTTTAAGCAGCATGAAAATTAGTGTAACAGAAAGATGAGCAACTTCCGTGGGTTGTATACACCGCCTCATGCTGCCTCTAGGGGTAAGAACAATGACAAAATGCAAAAGTGCCCAAAACAACAGCCAAAAAGTATGGGAACAGATAACTGGTCTGTGGTCACCACCTACAGAACCGTTCCTTTATAGGGGTTGTCTTGCTAATTGCCTATCATTTCTACCTGTTGTCTGTTTCATTTGCACAACAGCAGGAGCAATTGATTCACAATCAGTGTTGATTCATAATTGGACAGGTTGATTTCACAGAAGTGTGATTGACTTGGAGCTACATTATGTTATTTTTAAGTGTTCCCTTTATTTTCTTGAGCAGTGTATATAGAGTGTATAATATATGTGTGTATAGTACGTATGCATGTATATACAGTGTGTCTTGTTATAAGATATATATGTGTATATATATATATATATATACACATATATGATAGATAGATAGATAGATAGATAGATAGATAGATAAGATAGATAGATAGATATAGATATATAGTAGGTACACTTCAACTGTGAGAGACAGAGTACAAAAAAAAATCTAGAAAAACACATTGTATGGTTTTTAAATAATTAATTAGCATTTTATTGCATTAAATAAGCATTTGATACAATAGTAAGACAGAACTTAATATTTGGTATATTACAGAGGGCAGACATTTCCTGTAATTCTTGACCAAGTTTGTGTTATGGGCACCTGTGTCCCCTTTTCCTGCACACTGCCAGGGACGCCTGGAACCGCAGTCTGCATGTCGGAGTGATGGCACGCTCATTCTGTCGGCAGGTACTCACCTAGCCACGCTCGTGCTTGTCTGTGCTCCTCTGTCCGCCGGTGCGTGCATCCCCGCTCCATGTGGCACACTCGCGCCGCTTCTCTGAGAAGTAAAGGGCCAGCGTGCCTGTAATTAGCTAATTATATTCTGGGATCCTCCCCCACTTCCCTCCAGATCTACAGTGCACTAAGCTTAGAGAAAGCATTCCTGATAGTATTCTTGTTCTACCGTGTTCCAGTCCCTGTGCTACATTTCCCGACCACAAACCTTTGCCACCTCCCCTGACCTTCTTACCCGTCCCCGACTACAAGCTTGCCCGACGATTCTGTACCTTGCTGCACCTTGTCTGCCACTGCAAGCAAGTCACATTAGGGATAGCAACCGTAGCTCCGCCGCAGCAAGCCCAACCTGCCTTGCGACGGGCTCTGATGAAAACCGTGAACTACTTAAAATCTGCACCCTGGAGCGGCTTATATCATCGTTTTTGGTGGTTCAAAGGATCCACTTCTCCACGGCCATTACAGTTAGATCTGACCATGGATCCTGCCAAGGTGCCTTCGCCAAGTGTCAACGACCTCACCACCATTATGGCCCAGCAGTCACAGCAGATTGCCCAACAGGCGCAGCAGTTAAACCCCCTGTCCGCCATGGTGCAGCAGCTCCTCTCCGCCCAGCAGCAGTCGCAGTCTCCTCTGGTGGCCTCTTCTGTGCCTGCGGTTCCAGTGGCATCTGTTGTCCCCAAGCTCTAATTGTCTTTGCTGACAAAGTTTGATGGAGACCCTGAACTCTGCAGGAGTTCATTACCCAATGCCCCATGCACGTGGAACTGATGGCCAACCAGTTCCCAACTGAACAGTCTAAGGTGCCATTTGTGGTCAACCTTCTCTCCGGGAAAGTCCTTACCTAGGCCACTCCCCTCTGGGACAGGGACGATCCTGTGACCACAATCTTCAAGCCTTCCTAGCGGAATTCCATGGCATTTTCAAGGAACCTGCTAGTGTGTCCTCTGCCGAAACAGCACTCCTGAATCTACGCCAAGGGGACTCCACTGTCCAGTTCCGCACTCTAGTATATCCAGTATGTGGGCTTAAAGATCCCCAGCTTCAAGTTGGGTCCCCGGTTCCTTTTAAGGTCCTTCGTCGAATTAACCCTGTGGCGTACAAGCTCTGCCTGCCTCCGTCTCTCTATATCCCGAACTCCTTCTATGTCTCCCTCCTCAAGTCACTGGTCCTCAACCGGTTTTCCCGAGAGGATGCCTCTCCACCTCCAGTAGCTGTCTCTGTTGATGTCTTTGAAGTGAAGGAAATCCTGATCATGAAAACCATCAGGATCTTGTTCAGAGGTTTCTTCTGCCTAAAAAGAGGGGGAGGACTAAGGAGGAGGCGGTACTGTTATGGGCAGTGCCACAGCCTGCATGTCGGGCGGCAGGCACGCCCATGTCCCCTTTTCATGCACACCGCCGGGAACGGGTGGCGTCGCGGGCCGCATGTCGGGCTGTGGGCATGCTCGTTCAGACGACAGGTACTCACCTAGCTGAGTTCCTGCTCGTCTGCGCTCCTCTGCCGTCCGGTGCCTGCTTCCCCACTTCTTAGGCACACATGCCGGCTATCTGACCATTAAAGGGCCAGTGCATCAATAATTAGCTAATTGCTTGGTTCTGACCCTATAAATTCTGGGTTCCTCCCCCACTTCCCTGACAGAGATAGTATTCGTTTTCTACTGTGTTCCAGTCCCTTTGCTACATTTCCCAACCCAGAACCTTTGCCACCTGTCCTGACCTTCTTGCCTGTCCCCGACTACACACTTGCCCAACAATTCTGTACCTTGCTGCATCTCGACTGCCACCACAAGCAAAGTCCATCAGGGGTAGCGACCTGACTGCCGCAGTAAGCCCATCCTGCCTTGTGGTGGCTCTGGTGAAAACCTTACTCAGATTCTGCGGCGGCTCTGGTGAAAACCTTACTTAGATTCTGCTCCCCAGCATGGCTTATACCATCGCTTGCGATGGTCCAGAGGATCCACTTCTCCATGGCGGTTAAAGTTTGCACATACTGCAGCATGGATTTTGGCCCACTCCTCCATATAGATCTTCTCCAGATCTTTCGGTTTCGGGGCTGTCGCTGGGCTACATCGAGTTTCAGCTCATCCTGTCCCCTTTGCAGAAAAGCACCCTTGCAGTATGATGTTTCCAGCCCCATGATTCACGGTTGGGACAGTGTTCTTGGGTTTTACTCATGCTTCTTCTTCCTCCAAGCACGGCGAGTGGAGTTGTTATCAAAAATTTCTATTTTGGTCTCATCTGAAAATATGACATTTTCCCATACCTTCTCTAGATCATCCAGATGGTCATTGGTGAACTTAAAACGTGCCTGGACATGCGCTGGCGTGAGTAGGGGGACTTTGCATGGTCTGCAGGATTTTAATTTAAGTGTGTTATTAATGGTAATCTTTGAGACTGTGGTCCCAGCTCTATTCAGGTCACTGACCAGGTCCTCCTGTGTAGTTCTGGGCTAATTTCTGAACTTTCTCAGAATCATCATTATCTCACAAGACGAGATCTTGCATGGAGCCCCAGACCGAGTATGACTGACAGTCCTCTTGTGTTTCTTCCATTTTCTAATAATTGCGGCAACAGTTGTTGCCTTCTCACCAAGCTGAATATTTATTGTGCTGTAGCCCATCCCAGCCTTGTGCAGGTCTACAATTTTGTTCTTGATGTCCTTAGACAGCTCTTTGGTTTTGGCCAATGTGGAGAGGTTGGAGTGTGATTGATTGAGTGTGTGGACAGGTGTCTTTTATACAGGTAATGAGTTCAAACAGGTGCAATACAGGTAATGGGTGCAGAGTATGAGGGTTTCTTAAAGAAAAACTAATAGGTCTGTGAGAGCCAGGATTCTTGGTGTTTGGTAGATGATCAAATACTTATTTCATGCAATAAAATGAAAATTAATGATTTAAAAAAACATATAAAGTGATATTCTCCATTTTTTTTATTTTGTCTCTCACAGTTGAAGTGTACCTGGCTTTTCCAGCAGGACAATTACCCAAAACACACAGCAGAGCAACTAAAGAGTAGTTCAGTAAGAAGCATTTCAAGGTCCTGCAGTGGCCAACCAGTCTCCAGATTGGAACCCAATCGAAAATTTTTGGAGGGAGTTGAAACGCAATGTAGCCCTGCAACAGCCCTGAAACCTGAAAGATCTGGAGAAGATCTGTATGGAGGAGTAGGCAAAAATCTCTGCTGCAGTGTGTGCAAACTTGGTCAAGAACTACAGGAAACGTCTGACCTCTGTTATCGCAAACAAGGCGTTCTGTACCAAATATTAAGTTCTATTGTATCAAATAATTATTTCATGCAATAATCTGCAAATTAATTGTTTAAAAATCATACAATTTGATTTTCTGGAATTTTTTTTAGATTCCGTCTCTCACAATTTAAGTTTATCTACGACAAAAATTACAGACCTCTCCTTTCTTTGTAGGTGGGAAAACTTGCAAAATCACCAGTGTATCAAATACTTATTTTCCCCACTGTAATCACAGTGGAAAAATTACAGCATTCTGAAATTTGAAAAAGTAAAAAACGATATGTGGTATGGGTGAATTAAGTTTCAACGTTATTGACTGCCTGTCAACATCCAAAAAAGTTGGTAGGAAACATTCATCCCATCTGTAAGGACTCAGCTGGTCAGTGTAAATCTTCATTGGCACTACGCCACCATCAGAGAAGAGGAAAAACAGCTTAGTAGCAGTCATGTCATATGTCCAATTGTGTTATTCATCACGGCTTTCTAAAAATAAATGTTTGCAGATAACCACTTAATAAATTAATTCAGTTCAGGCTGAGCAGTGAAGTGGTTGATTCTTTCTCATTGTTAACTCTGCTAGCTATGAACATTTCCATGTGAGGCCATGAGTGATGTGTCATAAGTTATAACAATCCATAGCACTCCTATATAAGGTATAGGGGGCAGAATGGTGGCTCAGAGGTTACCACTGTTGTGTTGCAGTGCTGGTGTCCTGGGTTTTAATCCCATCAAGGACAACATCTGCAGGGAGCTTGTATGTTCTTTCTGGGCTTGTATAGGCATAGGCTCCACACCCCAGTAGGTTAATCTGGAGTTTCGAGCCCCACTAGGGACAGGGACCAATGTGAATGACTGCAATCTCTGAACAGCGCTGTGGAATATAAGGCTTGGTCTACACTGCACCGGACAAAAAACGGCCCAAAAGCGGACTTTTTTTCTGATGTAGGGCCGTGGTTTTTGTCACGTTTTATGCAAAAACCGCAGTTGTTTTTCGTTTTTTTTACGTTGCCCATACAATTGGATTATATGGGAAGATGCCAAGAAAACTAAAAGTGCTGGCATATTATACAAAGAGGTTGTATAATACGCCGGCGCCAGAAGACAAGCGGAGAAAAGACAAGCTGTGTAGACTGCAGCGCATCTTTTCTATTGTCGTCTATGGGGCCACACGAACGATCGTATCTTCGGCGCTTTTAAAAAAACTAAAAGCACCGAAGATACAATCGTAATGCTGTGCAGTATAGACACAGCCTAACAGTGCTACATAAATGAATAAACATAGGTCACATGTTTTTACATCATGGAATACAAGCAATAGTGCATTTCTCCGTTTCATAGTCCTTGGACCGTGGCACCTTCTTGTCTTAGCAGTGCGGTACCATTATTGTTACAAGTTAAATCAGTGAACTTGTTAAAGAATGTACTGAAATGCAGCTGCAGGACCCCAACACCAGCTTCTCCTCACACAGCGACACGGACCAGATTTTTACCTCCGCGGCATGAAAGTAATTCATCAAGTGATTTGTCTGCAGTCTCATCATATGATTAATGCTCCTTGGGTTTTTCCTCTTGGTGTTTCTGCACAGAACAGGCAGACAAGCTGTGCTAATGTATCCAGAGAAGGGGCACAGACTATGAAATTTCTTTATTTTTTTTGTTCTGTTTCCGGGAATATTTATTATTGATTTTGTTCATACTTTCAGCAGAGGAAGCCTGTGCCAAATCCGCTTTTATATTGTGCTTTTAAAATGGTCCGTGTCATGAAAACACAGCATGTCCTCACTCTGCACAACAAATACAATGTGCTAATGCAATACTATTGACTTCTTAAATGAACAATGTGTGCTACGAAGTATTATTGACCCACATGTCTGGAAACATAATTCGTTGGGGGTGTGACTGGATTTGAAGTGTCCATCTTAAAGGGGTGTTCTCACCCTGATTTTCACAGAGCCTGCACTTCATAGGCAGCTTCAGGCTCACAATTCCTGGTCAGGCTGTGTTTCTACAACAGTGAATGACGTTTCAGCGATTCTGATCCTAGCTGAGCCAAATAGAAGCTAATAAAAGAGTTTAAACCGTAGGGCAGAAGGCTACAGAGCTCTAAAGAGTTTAAGATTAACATAGATAATCAAGCTCCTATGCTGCTGATAAGACACAGCAGAGAGCAATATCACCAACCGGACCAGAGCTGCTAGAGCAATGAGAGCAGAGTGAGTTGGTTAGTAAGCTGCTCTAGCTCTAAAATAAAGCATAATCAGAACAGCAATGTACAGTGGTCCCTCAACACACAATATTAATTGGTTCTGGGACAACCATTGTGTGTTGAGACCATAATCTATGGAAAACTGGTAATTGGCTTTGAAACCAAATGCAAAAGAGGATGAAAGATTATGAAGCAGAGAAATAATACAGATAAAGCAATCAATTTCTATTTTGAGGACAGAAGCTTCTTTGGATCATGTGCTCTATACAATATACCAGAAAAAAGAAAATGGAGCCTTCCCCTGGTGCCCAAAGGAGCCGCTCATCCTGACATATGTATAGAGCAGTACGGAACATGAAGAACTGTACTGTACTGTAGAGAGGCGCTACTAGACTGTCAATTACTGCATGCACTGCACTAATACACAGGTTTTACAAGTAAAATGTTCATGATTTACAGCTGGATCAGCATCTGAGACATTGTATCTTGAAACCCTACTCAACATAATGATCCCTGAAAAAAACCATAGAATGTTGAAAAATTTTGAGGCCATTGTAAATTCAGGGACCACTGTATTCAATAATGGTCTTTATTTACATTCACCTACATGTTTAAAGCTAATCATTATAGTGAGAATAACCCTTTAAGACTGGGATCATTAACTGCACTTTTCAATGTGTTTTTTTCATGTTTTTGTTTTCTTCGAACACTGCAGCGGCCAAATGTCAGCTGTGGGTCAATAGGTAGCATAACATGCACTACAGACATTGCTTTTTTCTTTATGATGTTTTTATGTTTAGCACTTTAGCTGCATTTTTGGGGTCAGTTGCAGTTTTTCCAAAATGTAACATTTTCTCCCCACAGATCTCCTTTGTCTTCTCCAACAAAAAAATGCATTTATGCATGTGTGTTGTTTTTTTTGTGTGCTTTTTTTCTTGCATTTTTCTATATTGTAAATTAGGGGTTGGATCACATGATTTATAAGGGTAAAATTACACCACAGGAAAGAAAAATGTGTTTGGTCAGCTCGCAGGAACCATCAGAATGAAGGTGCACGGCCAATCCCGGAGGTCACAGACATATGTCCAAAAAACATAGTTGTGGTTAGCAACAAAACCATAGAAATCAGTATTTTATTTCAAACTAATTTAAAAAAGGAACATGGTGGTCAAAGCAACTGACGCGTTTCGGGTACTGCCACCCTTAGTCAAACTATGATATTTTCTAAAACACAATGGTTAAAAGCAATATAACCAACCAATGAGAAACAAGAAGACAGTAACCACGCAGATGAGATCAATGGCAATCAACAAATTAACTCCCTCAACATCACAAATAGAGCAAAAAAAAAGAGAGAAAAAAATACCTCTTTAGGGAGATATTTTGTGTCGGGATACTTTGTAAAGGCATGAATTCAAGGAATGATTTATTGTATATTTATTGATATTTATGTATTTTGCTGTTGTGTTTTTTGTTGTTGCTCTATTTGTGATGTTGAAGGAGTTAATTTGTTGATTGCCATTGATCTCATCTGTGTGGTTACTGCTCACTTGTTTCTCTTTCTTTGCTCATATTGCTTTTGACCATTGTGTTAGAAAATAACATGCTATGACTAAGGGTAGCATTACCTGAAACGTGTCAGCTTACTCTGACCACCATGTTCCTTTTTTAAACTAGTTTGAAATAAAATATTGACTTTTATTGTTTTGGTGCTGACCACAACTACATTTTTAAAATTACACCACACTTTATGACACATATCCTATAACAAATTCATAATACCTGGATCTGTAATGTGAACACATACACAAAGCCCAGGTGTGTTAATACATTGTATTGAGTATCTCATAAGGAGTCATAATATCCTTTATAGTCAAGATTTTTATCCCAATTCTGCTGGTTTCGTATCTGATATCTACCAGCATCCCCCCACACACAGTACTGGTTGATGTACTATTTCTATATAAGTAAGTATAGACTTACTGGATGTGAAACCCATTTTTTGCATGAAGATGGTATTAAATAGACGATCTGCAGTGTAATGAGCTAACAATGATACTGTGTACTTACGGAGAATAATAATGATGCAGTATGTGAGATTCAGTACACAAAACTTAGTACAAAGTAATTGCCAGTAGTGCCCCCTGTGACAGCAGTGAGTAGATCAATGTAGAGTAAGTGTCACAGACTGGGTTTTAGCACTACGCCAGAGTTTGCTATCTTGCCCTCATCCTGTCACCCAACATCTCAGCTCATATCACACAAGGGCACCATCAAATTAAATTGTCTTGTGATGATGGTGTGGATATGAGCTCTCATCAGAAGGCAGAACACAAGGTTAGCAGGTGCCACAGGCAGCGAGCTGTACCAACAAATGTTTTCATGATGGAACGTTAGAAAACACACAATTCCTTGTTTAAAGAGAATTTTCACTTTCCTTATGTTTAATTCCCAAAAAAAAAGACATCAAACTGAATTATTTGCATTGTATGAATCAGAAATGTAATACATAATTGATGCCATCTATCCTTGTATTCTATTATGTAGACTTGGCTGCTGGTTGCACACCAGGGAATAGAACGGTAGAAAGCCGAGTAGTTAAGATTTGTCATTTACATTTTTATTTTTCCCCAAAAATATTTTCTGCCATCAGCCATATTTAGTCCTTTTTGATCAGGGGTCAAGTAGCTGTTGGTAATCTGCTGGATATTGTTAGCTTTAAAGGGGGTTTTCCCAGGCGTTTTTTTTTTTTGTGGATTTTTTTTTTTTACTGTGCGAAAACAACCTTAGGGTAGATTCACTCATTGGACTTTTCCTATCAGAAAAATCTGACGTTTAATCAGAGACTAAAATTTGAGGTGATACTTCAGATTTTACCCAAAAATTTTTTAAATTTAAAAAAGTGAAACCCCCCTCTGATTTGGACTCGGTTTGGGGGACAAAAACACCCTTCCCACATGTCCAAAAAGGATTTTCTAAAAAAAAAAAAAAACATAATCATTTCCCTTTTTTTCTGGAAACTGATTTTAAGTCCTGGGGTGGGGAAAAACCCGCTGTAGTTCATGGTGAATTGCAGCGTGTATCCATTCAAAATAAAAGCATTCCCAATGCAAAGGGGTTTTATGACATCCAACACAGAATCGGCATTGAATTCCTCGTTAAAATCCATTGTGTGGACTTACCCTTACTGAAAGGTCCATCTACCAAGTAGGACATACTGATGTTAGCAGTAGAATCTATAAGTAAAGATCACTTATTGTTCATGCCTTCTACTGAACCTGCAATTCAGATGCCAAAGATATTGACTCCTTTCAGGTCTTGATCTCTATGTCTCCAGAGCTGTGCTGTAATGTAATGCACACAGACTATAGGAAAACAACTGCCTCCCTGGAAGCTGCAATACCAGGATTTTTGCTGTGGAAGTTTCAGAATCAACATACTGCACAATTTCATGTAGTTCCAGATAAATGCCCCATCATGGCAACATCTGCTTGTTGTGTTTGTTAATGTTGATTTATATTGAGTACTCTAGCTTTTCATGCTCAGAAATATTCATGTGCCTTAGTCTTGAAATATGAACACAAGGGTGTTATTTTCTACATTCACTCATGTGTTGTAAGCTGGCTTGGTGGCTTTGCAATAGGCTGTCTGTCCACATATCCCTAATAACTCTCATGAGTAAAAGGGAAGATTTATCAGAGTTGCCAAAAGGGATAATTGTTGTCTTTCAGGCCAAGGGTGACAGTATTTCTGAAGTGGTGCCATGTGTAAACTGTTCCCGTGATGAATTGATAAATGTATTATGAGTGGACAAATGGCACCATTGTGAATAAGCAATGTGGAACCTGCAGAGCACTGATGTAAGGCCTCGTTCACACGACGGTTTTGGCCACGGGTTTTTCCGCGGCTCTCGCCGCAGTTCCTGTGGCCAGTGCCTCGTCGGACCGTGCTGCAAACTCGCGTCTCCCGACACGGGTTTGCGGCGTGGGCGGTGGACGTGGTCTCGGCGTGGGAGGGGCGTGGTTTGGGGCGCGGCTTGCGCCGAGGGTTTGCAAATTAGTAGCAGGGGGAAAACAGTGGCGCGAGCCGCGTCCCAGCCGCGCACCACCCGCAGCGATGCCCGTGGCGCACCGCGCGGCCGCCGCGCAGAGAACTCCCTGTCAGGAATTGACAGGAGAGTTCTTCACACGCGCGGGTTTGGCTGCGGGCAAACCCGCGGAGTGTGAATATTAACGCGGTTTCCCATAGGAAACCATGTTAATAAACTAGATACGATTTGGCTGTGGCTTTGGCCGCGGAAACCACGTCGGAAACCGCGGCCATAACCACGGCCAAATCGTGTGAACGAGGCCTAAGAGGTGAGTGTCAGCTACAAAAGTGCACAAGGGCTGGACCAACAAACGACAGTGGAGCAGCTCACCACCAAAATGAGGCTACCAGATGTGTGTCTAAAACAACAGTTCACTGAACTTACGCGAAATGCGGCACCGTAATGGAGTAACTGTACCTCGCTAATTTAATTCCTTTTTAAAGGGGAAGTTGAACCTCTGCCATTTGGTAATGGGTTGCTTCCTCCAATGAGTCATGTTTTCTGCTTCATTAATGGAGGACATTGGGGGTTTCAGGAAGAAATACAGAAAACAAACACCCTCAACCATTGCGAAAAAACCCCAAAATTTTGTGGGATGACACGTTATTTTTGGGGAGGAATTTTTTTTGGGGCACCAGTGGAAGGCACTCTTAACGATTTGAGTATGAATCCATCCTTCAAAACACATTACCCCTAAACTGATCGCCCCCATGGGAAAAATGGGAATTTCCACAAAGAATGGGACAGTACATGGCAAAATTCTGACTTTCTTTTTGGAAAGCAGGACCAAACTTTCCAGTACTGCTCGGGCCCCAATTACCCAACTTGAACCCAAATTTAGCACGTGGGCCCCACCCCATTGTTATTTCGCTCCAGACCTCCAGCAGCTGTGGGATGCGTCAGCATGGCTCCGAAAAAGTAAAACCAAAAAAAAAAAAAAAAACCCCCTGAGTCACCTCACTCTCTAGCTGCTGTTTGGCTTCCACGGGGGGAATTTTGCTGGGGCATAAAATGTGAGTGTGTATTTTTAGACTTTCTGCCCTTTTAAGTGCATGAGATGACTGTGCTGCATGTATGCGAATCTCTGACCCAGTGCCTCTATTACAAGCCGAGGACAGGTCCTTACCAGACAACATATTCCACATCCCGCTCTTGGAGCCTGAGGTTGTTATTATTTAAGGGAAAAAAGTACTCCCTCTCTCAAAAAGGCCTGTCTGGGCTGGATAAACTGTGAGCCTGTTGTGCAGATATTATGTTATTCTATCATCCCCTGTAAAAGACTTTCTCCGAGTTGGGTTTTGCTTCCACCTTTTCTCCTGGCAATAATTTTAAAAAAAAACACCATTTTTGGGGTTTGTAATAGACATAACAATTATAACATTAAATTGGTGAAACAAAGCAGAAATGTGACTTAATGTAATCTGGATCAGGATTGTTTCTGGATAATGTTACACAGAAGTAAATGAAAAGAAAAATAACTGATTCCAGCAATAGTTTTTTCCTGGGGTTGGCCATATTTCTATGTAGGTTACAAGGAACAGGACATAATATAAACTGGCCAGTACATCCAACACTTGTGCAATGGGAATTGACACTGTGTATAACAAGGGATCAGGTGCTTTCCAACAGGGGTGAAAGCTTCCAAAGGAAACGGAAATAAAAAGACGGTCAGAAATACCAACCTATACCCACATTAAAATGTAAGAAACAA
Source organism: Phyllomedusa bahiana (assembly GCA_025379985.1). NCBI lineage: Eukaryota > Metazoa > Chordata > Amphibia > Anura > Hylidae > Phyllomedusa > Phyllomedusa bahiana. Next base: position 28,168 of record JAODAL010011613.1, on the reverse strand, counting down.
GTCTTTAAAAGGGAACCTGTCACATAGTTTATCCCCCCCCTTGCTGAGGGCACACAATTTTATTTCAGACCTTTTTTCAGCGCGTGTCCCCTTATTCTTAAATGCTGGAGTTTTAAGTATTTAATGTCAAAACTTATTTATGAGCAGGGGTTAGACCCGCCAACCGAAGGGTAGCCCCTCCCACCTACGTTCTACACATGTTTCTACCTATTCGAAAAAATAGGTTTATCTTTAGGGGCGGGGGGCCCAGGTGGGCGGGGTTTTTAAAAAACGGCCTTTTTAAATGACTCTTTTCGCTGAAAACTCCAAATTGACATTAAAAAACTCAAAAACTCCAGCACTTACAGAAAAGGGGCACAGCGCTGGAAACACAGGGCTTACACGGCTTTGCTGTCCCCAGCAAGGGGGGCATAACCATGTGACAGTTCTCTTAATGCTCAAATCTCAGTTTTTTAGCCCCAAAAAGAGTCAGTTTTTTCATGCCCCCCCCCCCTAGTAAGCCCCGCCCACCTCAATGATAAGCCATTTTTAGAATAGGTAGAAACATTGAATAACTGCCTGGTGGGCCGGGCTACCTTTGGGGGGTGGGCGACACCTGCTCAAATAAGATTTTGAGCATTTAAAAGCTCCCCCCCCCCCCCTTAAAAATAATAACCGCGCTGGAAAAAGCATTCTACACTGCTAAAAGGGGGGTAAATCTATTGACAGGTTCACTTTAAACATACATGCCAACCTCCCCCACCCCCCCGGCAAATTTTGGCGAACCTCCCGCCCCAGCAGGCGCGGGGTTTCTTTAAATGACCGCGGCGCCAGAGTAGCCGGGTGCGCTACTCTGGGACCGCCGGCCGCTCCTACAGGGGGGTGCAGCGGCCGCTCACCCGCCCGCAATCCACGACTTGTGGGGCCCGCCCGCACAGTCATCAGCAGCTCACCTCGTTGCCTGCTGTACAGGGGGGAGGCAGGAGGGTCGTTTTCCCTTTCCCCCCTTCTCCCCCTGAAGTACAGCCCGTGTGGCCTACAAACATATCGCCCCACAGGGGTGTACCGCGGGGCACTCACTCCCCCGCGACGCGATCATCGGCCGGGAGATTCCGGATTGGCCCCCCGCTCGGGGGCCTGGGAGTAAGGGTTTTTTTATTTTATTTTTTTAGCTAAAGGGGCTCTACCGGCAAACAAAGGGGGCAAAATACCCGACAAAGGGGGGGGACACCGGCTAACAAAGGGGGGGGGTCTACCTGGGAAACAAGGGGGCACTACCTGGCTACAGAGGGGCCTACCGGTCTACAAGGGGGCATCTACCCCGGCACAAGGGGGGCTCTACTTGGCTAAAAGGGGGGTCTACCTGCCGTAAGGGGCACACCGGGGTTTTGGGGGGGTACTACCTGGCAAAGGGCACTACCTACTTTTTTTCCCAAAGCCGTTATCATTTTGGGGAGTGGAAAATGTGGCTTTTTTTAAGGGGGGGTGGCACACCAACAAGATGGGCGTGTCCATCTTCTGTCTCCTACTTTTCCACTTTCAAAAGTTGCCAACTATGCCTTTAAGTGATATTTAGCACTGGGAGATTCTGTTTTGCATTTTGAACACATTTCAAAAAACTAAAATGGGCCATTAGAAAACTGTCAGCATTAAACTGTCTTTTTGCCTATAACAACTAATCAGAGCCAGCTTTTATTCCATATATTTATCGGGGAAAAATAAAAGCTGAGCTCTTTTGGTTCTAGGGCAAAAAGACTGTTTTAAAAGCTAGCAGTTTTCATACATAAGGCCCATTGAAAAACCAATTTTGCTGCTACTTCTTAGGGGTTTTGTACTTAAAAGTATTTCTCACCACAAGTTAGTTTTAAAGGAAAAGGGAAAATAAGACTATTAAAAAATACTTGCCATGATTTGTTTAAGAATAACTAAAAATTTTGGGCCCAAAGGGACATGAGGTGACCGATGGCACATGGAAAAGCTCAACAACAAAATGAACCAGACGGATGTCTATAACAGCAGTTCATTGAACCCTACTGCCTGTGGGACTCTGAAGCAGATGAATGGTCACTGCACCTCTGCTAACCAAATTGCATTGATATAAAAGGCTTTAATTTTCATGGCAGTATCTGAAATGTTTCTCTGCTGACTGGCAAAGGGTTGTCTTTCCCAATGAATTTTATTTTCTGTCTAGTTGAACAGATAGACATTGGTGTGTCAGGTGAGAAACTTTAAAGAACAAACACCCTGCAACCATGGAAGAACACAATTTGGTGGTGGCAACATTATGGTCTGGGGAATTTGTTATTTGCATTCTATGGAGCCCCTCATCCTGTTAAGGGCACTCTGAATGATTTAGGTATAAATCTATCACATACATCTGTACATGCTGAATGTGTTCCCTGGGAGCTGGGATCTTCCAGCAAGACAGTACGACAAAACGACATTGGTTGAAGACCTAACCGGGGAATTTTGAATACCCCCTTTACCCCAAATTTTTTCAGATTTTTAATTTTTATTAAAACATCGGGGCCCAAACCTTTGAATCCATCCTTTTTGGGTTCTTTAGGGATTTTCCCCCCAACCCCACCCTCCCCCACTGGGGGATGAGCAGCATGCATCCCAGTTTTCCGTAAAAACCTACCAGGCTTGATCCATTCCAACCCTAATTGCTGCCCCAAGCAGCAACATGGTTCGAAAATATTATAAACTATTTTAAGCGATTATTTCGAAAAAAGGGTTGAAATAGCACAGTTTTTATGTTGTTTCGAAATTTTAGATAAATAGCGAAAATTTGGGGTTTTAAAAATCGTGAAAATAAATCAAATTAAGAACGCGCCATTTTCGGCATTTCCCGTAATTTTGCCGGCCAGCAAATCACTTACAGAATAGACAGGGTGAGTTTGTTTGTGCAAACTAAAAAAATTGGACGGGGTGTTTTAGGGTTTTTGGTTTGGCGGGAAAAATCACTTTACCCCCCCATTTTTAACATGGGAAAAAACGTTTCCGTTTCAGCCTGGGGGTCTCTCACGTCTCATAGGGATGGGACCTGCCCCTCTCCCTGTGGCCAAACCAGCTCACAAAAATTTAACCCCTTTTTTTTTCACAGAGAAAGCTTTTACTGTTAGCTGTGACCCTTACAACTTTTTTTGAATAAATTTTTGGGAAAAGGTTTTTGATGTAGTTAGGTAAGAATTTAAAAAAAGAAACAAACCGCTGTAAAGTCCCCGGGGGGGGGGGGGGGAGCGGAAAGGGGGGGCCCCCCCACGGCAAACAAAAGACAAGCTCTAAAAAAAATACTGGATAAAATTTCCCCAAAAGGACTTAGGTAGAAAATTGCAATGAAATTTATTTTTTAAATTAAATAAAAAGTTTTTCAAATTGAAAAATTTTTCCTGGAAAAATTGGGGCAGCCCTGAACTTATATTAGGATACACATCTTTTCTAGTAACCGGGTTCTCTTTGTTTGGGTGCAAAACCCCATTTTAAAATTACGAAAAACCCTTTCAGATAGGGTTCAAATTTCAATTTTGCCCATTCCCCCTTTTTGTTTCATTTTAACCCCACCTTTGCAGTTAAATTAGAATCCAGAAATTTTTTGTAGTAAAACACGGGTTAAATTAGGTACCTTTTATTATTCCAAAAATACTTTGTACAGATACGTTTTTTTTTTGCATTTTGGGGGCCCAACCCAAATTTGTTCATTGAGGCACCTTGAAACTTAAAATGTGAATGCAAAATTTTTGGGTTATCCCACAGGTAAAATTGAAAGTTGCCAAAAATACCTTTTTATTTCCGAATACATTACAGATACGTTTTTTTTTTGCACTTTTGCCCGTCCAAATTTTTAAATAGGCCGCCTTTCCCTTTAAAATTTTGAATTTCCAGAAAATTTTGTGAATTAAAACCACGGTAAAAATTGAGGGGGTTTGCCAAAAAATCCCTTTTAAATTATCCGAATACTTCCCAATACGTTTTTTTGGGGATTTTTGGCGCCCCTACAGCTTTATTTCCCTTTGAGGCACCTTGCACTTAAATGTGAATACTGCAATTTTGTAGTAAACCACGGTGAAGGGAAAGGGGGCCAAAAAAAATTACCTTGAAAATCCAAAAATTTCAATCCGTTTTTTTTTTGACTTTGGCGCACTTACAGCTTTTTTTCTTTATTGGAAACCTTTGCATTTAAAATGTGAATACAGCAATTTTTTTAGTCACCACAGGTGAATTGGAAAGGTCCCAAAAAATTTACCTTGTATTATCCGAATACATTTCAGAACGTGTTTTTTTCACTTTGGCGCAGGCCAGCTTTGTTTGATAGATCAACTTTGCATTTAAAATTTTAATACGGGCCAATTTTGATCACCACGGGTTTAAAATTGATATTTTCCCAAAAAATACCTTGGGAAATTATCCAATACTTTTCCCAGATAGTGTTTTTCACTTTGGCGCGGGCCAGCTTTGTTTGATAGACCCTACTTTGCATTTTATATTTTGAATCCAGCAATTTTTTTTTTGATTTAAAGGGTTTTGGAAAGCGGGGGTTTTTGCCTTTCTTTTAAAAAGGGAACTTTTCCAAAACTCTTTCCATCCCTTCCCCAATTTTTTTATTTTTTCTAACATGGAGCAAAAATTCAGGGGGTTAACCGAGAAAAGAGGGGGATGACATGGAGGTAGAGGTACGGAGAAGGTGCTCCTTCCAGTGCTGGCAACAAAACGAAAAGCCGCGGATGGGTCAGTTGCGGGACCGCGGGCCTGTAAACGTTTGGTAAAGGGCCCTGTAAATTTTCCAGAAAACAAACAGCGCCCGGCCAATCTGTCCTTCAGTGTTAATGCAACCTTCCCCAGCAAAATTGTAAATTTTTTAAAATTTTTGGGGGTTTTTTTTGCTGGAAGGGAAAGCTATACTAAAAGGTCCAAATTTTTAAAAAAGATGTTTTCTAACGACATTTTTTTCTTCAAAATTTTGAAAAGGTGGCTCAAGGGTAAATGGTGCTGGTTCAGAAACAGGAATAGGAAAGGAAAACCTTTTAAATGGACACATATTGCAAAATGACTTGTTTTTGCAAGATCTTTAACATAGCTATCAAACCCTTATAGAAGACAAACCCCTTTTTAAAACAAAAAAAAAAAGAGAAAAAAAACAGGGGGGGGATTCCCATCCCCATTTTTAAAAAAGTGTTTTCTAAATTAAAGTTTTCTAAAAAAAATTGCAAAGTACAAAAAAGCTGTTTAAAAAAATTCCTCTGAAAATTTTTAAAGGGAGGTACGGGAAAAAAAGGGCCAGATGTAAAGGGTTTTTCAGAGGGCATGGGGGTAATGGAGCACGGACATAGAACAAAGTACAAGGAAAAATTTTTTCCCCCACGTTTTTAGTAAAATGAAAAAAAAAGAATTTCCCCCAAAATAAAGGGGACCTTGGGGGTTTTAAAAGGAAACGTTAACCCCCAGAAAATTCCCCGTGAAACCAATTTGGGCCGCACTCATACCCGGGGGGCCCAACCCCTACCCAAAGGGCAGGGGCAGTATATGTCCAGTTTAAACTAAAAAGGTGGTTGGGAAAAACTCCATTTTTCCCGGGACTTTTTTAAACTGTGGGTCAGACAGGTTTAAATGGTCCCTACTGCGGTCCAGGACAGGTATATCAAAGTCCCCGCTCAACTAAAATGGGGGGGTTGAAAAAACCCTTTTTCCTTTTTTTCCCCACACTTTTTAATTTTTGGGTCCCGACAAATTTTAATGGTCCCTTCTGGGGGGTACAGGACTGATATAGTCCAATTTTCCCGTTTTAACTAAAAAAATGGTTAAAGACTCCTTTTTCCGGCCTTTTTAAAGGGGGGGGTCATGCAGGTTTTTTGGGGTCATGCTTTTGGCCCAGGACAGGTTTTATTTAATGTCCAGTGAAACTAAAATGGGGGTTGAAAAGACTCCTTTTTCCGGCACTTTTTTAATCTGGGGGGGCATGCAGGTTTGGGGGGTCATGCGTGGCCCAGGGCAGGTAAAGGCCCCAAAGTCCATAAACTAAAATTGGGGGGGTTGAAAGAACCCCCTTTTCCCCGCCCCTTTTGAAACCCGGGGGGCATTTCAGGTTTTTGGGGGTCTTCTGTGGGCCCCCAAAAAGGGGAAATCCCAAAGTTTTCCCGTTTAAAAAATTAAAAAAGGGGGTTGAAAAACTCCTTTTTTCCCGGACTTTTTTTAAAAGTGGGGTCCCTTTCCCGGGGTTTTGGGGGTCCCGCTGGCCCAGGACAGGTAACCCAATTTTCCCCGTGAAACTAAAATGGGGGTTTTTTAAAACCCCCTTTTTTGCGGCACTTTTTAAATTGGGGGTCTCAGGTTGGGGGCCATGCTGCGTTCCGGGCAGGGATATTCAATGGGCCAGTTTTAAAAACAAGATGGTTTTAAATCAAAAACTGCCTTTTTTGGCCCTTTTTTTTTGTGGGTTTTAAGGGAGGGTTTAAGGGGGCATCTGGTGGTAAAAAGACAGGGGGTTGGAAAGGGGTAGGGATTTTTTTTTCTGTGGCCCTTTTTAAAACCCAAGTGGGGGTTGCCTAAGATTGCACGAAACCATTTGACTTTTTTTGGATTTTAATTTTCCCCGGGTTCTCCACCCTGTTTTGGGTGGGAAAAAAAGAAGGTTTTTTTTTTTTCCCCCCCCAAAACCCTTTTAAAGGTCAAACCCCTCAAAAATCGATTGCCACATCGCCTTTTTCTTGTCGATGATGGTCGACTATCGACCATCGGGCCGAAAGTCCCAAAGGGCCCAACGTAATCGCTCAACCCTAAATTTTGACTTGAATTTTATTTTTTCTAAAAATATTTTTAGTGTTTTCCCCTTTATGTGTTTTAACTTTTTTTTGGTTTTTTTTACACAAAACCCCCCTTTTTTTACTGTTTACTTATTTAAATAAGGATTAAAAAAAATATGGGTAAATAAATGTTCCTTTTAATATAGAATGGCAGATCGCCGTTAGGAGACAAAATTTCAGTTTCTTAACTATATCAAAAAAGGGCATTTGGCTGCATTCAATGAAGGCTAAAATCTTACAGACATTTATTGGCTGCACTTCTAGGATTACAATGCAGCATCCATATATTATCCAGATGGCAGAGTTAGCTGCCAGTGTTTCCTGCTGTAATAATGTACAGTATTAGCAAATACTGTAGACCATAAATCTCACCTGCTCCATTGTTTTAATACAACAAAACAAAAGTTAGTACAATAAAATCTTTTCTTTTTATCGACTCTCCCACCCCTGACACAAGAATACAGCAAATCCTCTTATATTCATACTGAATTCAAGGCAATATAAATTAGCCCTGGTTATCAGTCATTAAACAGGCTCTCCATCCATTAAACCACTTGTAATAGCAGCTGTTTTGGGCAGACTCATAGGGATGTAAAACTGCCCTAATAGCTAAAAAAGCCGGCCCCTGCATATCGGATGGGAAATAAAGAGCAACATAGGGTTGAAAGAAAAATTTAACCCAAAAGTAAAAAATTAGTCATTTTTTAAGGGAAAATGAAAAAAGCCAGTTCATACAGTTTATATAAATTAATTGTTAAAGGAGTTTACCATGAAAGACATTTATCACCTATCCACCGGATCCTCCAATAGGATCCTCACAATTCAACCTTCCTTGCCGCCCTGGAGCAGTGGGGGAGGGTTTGAATGGAGCAGTGGTCGAACATGTGCCCTTTTGCTTCATTCAATGTCTATGGGAGCGATTGCCAAGTATAGCACTTATCCATCTCTATTGCTCCCATAGAGTTTGAATGAAGCAACAGTTTGACCACTGCTTTACTCAAACCCTTCCTTGCTGTGTGAGTGAGGCAAAGATGGATGGGATGGCGGGAATCCCGTTTAAGCGACTGGTGGGGGATCAAGCAGTAGGATAAATGCCTTTCGTGGCACAGCCCCTTTAACCTATATAGTGTATAGTGTTGGGTGTATATTTACCCTCAAACATCATTTTGTTTAATAAATCTAACGCTATATTTATTTTTCTCCATTATTTTCTAATATAAAACAGAGATCTACAGGCACATTTTCTAATCCAAATGCTCTAAAATTTGCAAACAAAAATTGTCATAAATACTGTACTTGACACTACATTGATTATGTCTTTTAGACACGTAGGGGACATCTGCCTAGGTCTAAAACTTTCTTTGTTGCCCATAACAACCAATCAGAGGACCTCTTTAATTTTTTCAGAACACTGTATGTAATAGAAGCTGAGCTCTTATTGGTTGCTATGGGCAACAAAGAAAGTCTTAAATCTAAACAGTTTTCATACGTTAGGCCCTTTGTGTGCCTCACTTGACAGAAGGTTGTGGTCTAGTGGAAAGGAGGCGTTGTTTAAAATGCAAACAGTGCATCAAAATTTTGATGCAAATTGTTGGCATAACATAAGCCAATATTAGGTGTTATAAGGATTAGACACCAAAATGAAACAGTAGGATGTAAACTCCTAGACTCCCCCTAATAGTAGCTACTTGCAGGCAGAATTTTATGATTCAACTCCGTCTTTGCAAGAAATTTTAAGCTTTATACTAATATAATTACAAAGTTATAATAAGAAAGTATTTAGTACAGTATATTACAACTACAAATGTCATTGCGGTATAAGCTGGACATTAACTTTAAAGTGTCATTTTTCCTTGAAAGATAAGTTCTGAAAAAAAAAGGCTTTCAGGTCTAACAAAGTTTAAATTGCCAGTGATAGCTTACTGCACCGTGTTATCTGTTCTTAGATCACAATACGAACCATTCAACGGCATTAAAAAAGGAGAGATACCTCCTATGAAATGATATTGTAGAGCGTTGTCAAGTTAAGTTTTGCTAGCTAGTTTTGTAGCACAGAAGTAGTTGCCTCCATTTGTGACAGATATAACATGTAACTGGTTGAAAACATGACTGGAAATAAACCCTCTTAAAAATTATAAAGAAGATTAAACTGATTAAGATTTGATTATTTTTTAGATAATAAGATATAGATTAGGGTTATTTCGTTTAAAGAAAAGACGGCTTCGAGGGGGACATAATACATATTTATAAATATATTAAAGGTCAATATAGAGATCTCTCCCAAGATTTATTTATACCCAGGACTGTATCCAGAACAAGGGGGGCTCCTCTACCTCTAAAGAAAAGAAGGTTCCGATATAAATATAGAAAGGGATTCCTTACTGTAAGAGCAGTGAGACTGTGGAACTCTCTGCCACAGGAACTTGTCATGGTGAATTCAATTACAGAGTTCAAAAAGGGTCTGGATGCATTTCTAGAGCGTAATAGTATAACAAGTTATAGTGACTAGGATTCTGGAGAGGGGTCGTTGATCCAGGGATTTATTTCTATTGCCAGATTTTAGTCAGGAAGGAATTTTTTCCCTAAAATGAGGACAATTGGCTTCTACCTCATGTTTTTTTTTTGCCTTCCTCTGGATCAACACTTTAGCACAATAGGCTGAACTGGATGGACATCTCTCTTTTTTCAGCCTTACAAACCATGTAAATGTGAATATGGGATCTACTCAGAATACTAGGCAACTGTAAACTCAGATCTGCCAGTAGTATTAGTGCAGAGATATTGGGGCAGATTTATTTATACTTAGACAGTGTAAACGTATCACTTTATAGTAAATCTGGTGCATGTTTAGACATTTTTGTCTAACTTTACACAGCAAGCAAAGCAAACCAAACCACAAACAAAGCCAAACAAGGAAGTACAGTAGTCACAAGAAATAACAGTACAAATTGTGAATCAATCAAAAACACAAAAGACTTACTGCTAGATAATTCACCAAATGGACAGCAGGCGGATGGTGACAGGTGCACAGCTGGTGGGAATTTCACACATTCAGTCTGAAATAGTAATAATTGACACTAGCTAATTGTTCCTGAATCTTCTTCTAAACTTAGCCATTCGGCTGTTCCTACAATCAGAACGTCTATTACTGAAACTGACCCTAATGCCATTCCTCAAAAATGTCCCAAAGCTACAACTGATCATAGTACAGCAAGTGGCTATAGGACCCAGAGGCTCACCATACACAACAAGAACTACAGAAACACCATAGTGATATACAAAAGGACTACAAAACTCTTGAACTTGACCTAACAGTCCTTAGATGAGAAACCATAATATACCAAAACTTGACATAACTGTTTTTAGACAATAGACTTCAATAAACAATAATTTGACAGATTAGGACCAGAAACGAGAGCAGGCAGTCTACTCTACAACCAGACTGAAATGAGATTTAGGAGGCTAGGAGTACACTAACAAGCTCCAGTTGCATGGTCAGATCAGTTGACATGCAAGGATCCCAAGCAGTTGTCATGCAACCACCCCAAACAGACACACACAAGAGAAGACAGATGTGACAAAGAAAATTCTGCTGATCTAATAAGCAGGAGAAGATGAAATTCTGCCATCCATAACAGCAGGGCTGGGACAAAGAGAAGGCAAAGGTAGATGATCGCCTAATTCACCATTTCCTCCCAGGCAGAAAAGAGGGAGCAAGGAGGTATGGAGTGGGCTGAATTTTTTTACTGGGGGTTTTTTTCCTTGTTTTGCCTGAGCACCAAACAAATTTGTCCCAGTCCTGTGTAACAGTTTGTTAACTTTGTAGGACTGGTAGAGAGAGGATCCCTCTACATATTCTGAATAACAATTAAAATAAAGTACTGAGACAACCAGGGATGGCGCTATTCTTTCCAAGGACTCCATAACCTCACACTGGCTGTCTTTAAGGTACATGATTCATCCCAAGTCCCAATGGGAACAGGTTTCCAAATAACTCTTCCATATCTTTTAGGATAGTAGCTTTCCTTTGTATCCCAGGTGAAACAGGAATATCCTGGTAAAAGATTCATAAACAGAAAGCACAGAACATTAGACAATTAGCCAAACATGGAGCACAAGAGAGACAACAAGGAACACAAAATCACAGTTTGGAACATACCACATCAGAAGGGCATTAAGAAAACTATGTGGTGTTATATATTAGGGTTTATTGTGTACGACTATATTTTTTATAAAACCAGAAAGAAAACCCCACGTTTTGGTTCTGTTCGCCGGCCATGGCCGGCACGAACCGGGTTTTTGACATAGTGTCCCCATTTTGTGTTCATAGGTGAACTGGTTTTCTTCCCTGCATCTTTATTGTTCCCGGGCCCACCGCCCGGGGCCCGGGGAAACGTCCACACTCCCCGGGTTTAAACCTGGCCCCTTGCTCCTGGTGATTAAACAGCTCTCCCCTTCCTATTTTGGTCTTCTTTTTCTTCCCCCCTTTTTTGCCTTTGCCCTTATTTCTCCTGGAAAAAAATTTTTAAAGGTTTCTTCTGTCTTTTTCTCCCTTGCCTTTTAAATATTGGTTTTTTTCGGGCCAATAACTCCCCCTTTTTTTTATTCTTTTCCCCCCTGTTATCTTACCCCTGCTTGTTTCACTTTTATTCTTCTCCCTTCTGATTTTTGTCCCGGGCGCTCCCGAAGTTACCGACGTGGCTTGCTTGCCCCATCCCTTATTTGTTTGTATTGTTTGCCCGCGCCCTTTTGTTTTCCCCACCTTTTCCCTTTTTATAGGGGGTTCAGTCTTCGGGGTTTTGGGGCCAAACCTTTTAAAGGGGTTTCGGGCACCCCCAAAATGGCAGGGCCCAGGGGTTGGGAAATCAGGGGTCAGGGCCTCCCCCGCTGTCTGTGCCCAGTTAGTGCGCCCCCTGAGGGATCCCTTACATTAAAAAACGGGCCCCCAAACCCCAGTGGGACTCTCCTCGCGTTTCAATATGAGTACCGACTTGTGGGTTCCCCCGACCGCTTGGAGGGGGTATGAAAACCCACAGCTTGGGGGCATGGGGGGTTTAAAATTAACCCAAGTCTCGCAACGTCTTGGGGCCATAAAAAACCCCGGGTACCGGGAACTTTCCCGGGCCCCTCTTTTGTCCCTACCTGCCCCGGGTTTTTTTTGGAATCCTACCCAGACCCCATAAGTCAAAGAGGGCTTTTTCCAATGCTTTGACGGAAATTTCCTGACGGGTTTTCCGAACCTTTAGGGAATAGGGAAAATTTTTTTTTTCCGCTTAAACCCTTTTTTACCCACTGAGGGTTTGAAGAGTAGCGGGTTGTTTTGTCTCTCCTCCGGGCCCCCAAACCTCAGGATTGGGCTTTTAGCTATACCCTCTGAACCCCCTGAGGGGGAGATCTAGGGACAGATTTTTTTTTGGCTTTGGGACGGGTTTTAAATGAAAACCCCCAACCGTGGGGCATGGGCGGGAACTCATTTGCTAGCTATTCAGCGGGGCCCGGCCGCTCGGTTTGAAGACAAAAAAACCTTTTCCGAGTTCCGCCAATGGTGTACGTTAACCGGGTGGTCTGCCCCCAACCCTAAAAACCCCCTTTTTAAAACGAACCAAGGACTGTTTTATGCCGTGAAGATCCCTAATGGGTCAGCCATCCAAAATCCCTTTAGCCCCCCGGGTGACTTTAGGGACTCTACTGTGACTATTGACAGAAACAAAGGGAGAGACGCAGGGAAAAGCAAGGGGGTTTAAATTTTTCACCCTCAACCAGGTTTTTCCCTGAAAAAAACCTGCTTTTTTCCTTTTTTTGAGATTTCCCTTTCTTTTCCCATCTCCCTCCCCCCATCTTCCCGGGAGAAGAACCCATGGTTTTGGTTTCCCTTATGTTGCTCCCAACCGGAGGAGAAAATTTTTGGAGAACGCCCTTGTGCCTTTTTTTTGCGGGAACCCCTGACCATTTCCTGGGGAGACTTTTTCCTATTGGGCCCAAATTTTAAAAAAAACCCCCAAGGGAAAACACCGAACTCTGCGCTTTTTCCCAAAGGAAAAAAACCCGGGGGAGTACGGGGTACCTTCCAAAACCCTGAAACAAGTTTGTTTTTTGCCCTTAACCTTATTTTTTCTACCTCCAAGACTTTTGCTTGTCGTCCCCTTTATTGACTGGGGTGCAGCTGCAAAAATTTTCATCATTATGGTTGTTCTAAAGTTTGGGGTTTTGGGAAAACCTTTTGCTTTGTGTTCCCCCTTTTTTTTTTTTCAGGTGAAGATTCAAATTTCACTAACCGGGGGAAGAAAAAAATTTTTTTGTGCTGCTGAGGTCATTTTGGGAATTTTTGGGGGAGTTTCCATACTAAAAAAACTTCCTTTTTTTTTGTCATGGAAAAACTCCTCTGCTGAAATTTTTTTGGGGGTTTTGCCCTGGCCCCGGCCTCCATAATCCGTTGTTCAACTGGAAAACCCCACCGGTTGATCAAATGGGGGGACTCAGTGGGGGCTCATTCAAAGCCCAGGAAACCCCATGGGGGTGTGCTGAAATTTAATGCTCATGAAAATTTCAGAATTTAATTCTAAGCGCTTTTTTTGGGATTTTGGGGAAAAATCGGGCCTCCACACCAGCCTTGGTTTTTCCATAGACCTCCCTCCCGGGGGCAAAGCTAAACTCGTCTGCCCCGGGAAAACGAGAATCTTGCATTTTGTAAATTGAAAAACCTAAAAAATTTTATTTTTTTCTTGGGGAGAAAGGGGGTCCCCCCTTTTCCCTTCAAAAATTGTGTCCCAAACTACCATTTTCCAAAAAAATTCTGCCCCTCCAAGCTGGCCTGCTTTTGCCGTGACGAGGGTTTTCCCCACTTTCCCCATATTCTGCCAATACGGGTGTTTAAAACAAAAAAGGGAAACCCCCCCGTTAATCAACTTTGCCCAGCCCCGGTTTTGGGTAAAAACAAACCCCTAAAAAACGCCCAACTAAAATAAAAAAACCCCCAAAAAACCGCCGAAAACCCGACCAAAATATGTCCCCCCCTTTCCCAGTCCCCATCTGCAAAACATGGGCCCCCCAAACCCGGGAAAAGGGAAAGAATTTACCAGGGCCATTCTGCAAAAAATAAGGATCTTTTGAAAGGGCCGGTGGCCCCCATAAAGGGGGGGGTACAATAAATCATGCCAGAAGAACCCCCGCGTTTTAGGGTTTTGGTTTGCCGGCCATGGGCCCTTGCGAAAGTAAGCCGTGGTTTTTGACATGTGTCTACATTTGTGTTCACTAGTGTGAATGGGTTTTTTTTCCCGGGTATCTTGATTGATTCCTGGGCCCAACCCCCCGGGCCCGGAACGGGCCAGCACTCCACGGGGGGGTTTTAAATTTTCCCCTTGCTCCTTGGGGTTGACGCTCTAACCCCTCCTATCTGGTCTTCGTTTTTTCCCCCCTATTCTTTTTTCCTTTTTGTCTCCCGGAAGGGAAAAAAAAGGGTTCTTCTGTCTCTTCTCCTTGCCTGTTATATTGGTTTGTTTCTGCCTATAACCCCGCCCCCCCTTTATTCTGTGCCTTTCCCCGTTTATCTTACCTTTTTGTTTTCACGTTTATTCCTTCCTGCCTTTTGACTTTGTAAAAGGGGGCCCCCCGATAGTTTACCGACTTGGCTTGCTTGACCCTCCCTTTTTTTGTGTTTGAAATTTTTTTTCCTGGGGCTTGGGGTTTCCACGCTATTTGTATAGTGTTTTATTTTTCCTTTTGGGGGGCCGGGCCCATTAAGGGGTCGGGCACCCCAAAAAGGGGAGGGGCAAAGGGGTTGGGGTCCCGTGTTTAGGGCCTCACTCTGTCTGTGGGCTGTTTTGGCCCCCTGACGGATCCCCCTTAAAAATATTTACACCGGGGTAAATTTCAAGGGCCAATTTTTAATTAGTAATTTTTAAAAAACCCCCACAACAATTAACCCTTTCTAATCAAAAGCAAACAGTTTTTTTTTTAAAGCCCGTTTTCCTTTTACATCCCTCTATTTACTTTGGGAAAATCTTCAATGAAAAACATTTCCCTTAAAGGGCTATTATTAGCACAAAAAGGGACATTAAATTAGATTCTACAAAATGGCTAGCAATAACAGATATAAATAGATATTACTGATGCAAGTAACAGAGATGGATTAAACAAAAAGCAAATCATTTCTGGTGCATAGGACTGGGCAGCATTGAGACTTGGCACCAGTGCCCTGTAGCACTTGGGTCCTTGGTTTGGATTCAACCAAGGGCAAAATCTTCATGGAGTTACTAAAAGGTTAATTGGCTTTTTATTAAATTGCCTTGGATGTATAAGAGAAAAGGAAATGTAGATTGTAAATCCTATTGGAATCTACAGGGACTGACAGGGAAGAATGCAAGTTCAATAAATCAATTAATAAAACAAAAGTCTTGTATTAGATGCTTATAATGCACTGTCATTTATTTCGTATATTGACAATTACATGGGACCTGTATGCAGTACATGTTTTTTTAGATAAGAATGTCTGTAAGTAATGTTGAACTTGGGATTCCAATAGATGTCAGTCAACCGTGGGAAAAAGCCCCGAGTCAAACGAGACCTCTTGTTCCTCAGCAATAAGGACGGAGGACTAGCAGGCCCAAATTTGCTTACTTGAAACATGGCTATTTTGTTTGAGCAAGCCTTTCACTTATGGCGGCTATCTGATTCTAACATGTGGTCTCAAATAGAATCTCATTCATTTACCCCCTATCACCTAGAGTACCATTTTAAATCCTCATTACTTGGTGCCCCTTTGCCAACCTCTTCACTTAGGTCAATAAAAGACTTAATTAAACTTTGATCTACTTATGTCATACCTAACAACTGGATCATCCTTCATAAGAAAGATATATCCTTAAATCTCTTAAAATACTGGAATAATACCCTTACATTTAAATCATGGTAGAAGCATGGCATCCTCACAATTGACCAACTGTTTCAGGGTGAAAACCTCCCCCTCCTTTACACAATCTCTATTTCTTATTCTCTGCCTCGCTCAAAATTTTTATCAGTTCCTGCAAATAAGACATTTGCTCCAAACTATAAAATGGGCAGACACCTCACCCACACATCCTAATTTTCACATCTTTTTCTTTGCAAAAAAAAGGCATATCTCTATCTGGTATTCACAATATTGGCCAAAGAGCCCACCTCTAAGTTCCCAACTATGGGAAAAGGAATTATCCTCCCAATTCTCTAAGAATCAATGGAGAAAAGCACAAACCATCTCTTTCTCTTTATCGAATGCATAAACCATAAAGAAAACCATGATTAAGATCCACCTGCCGTGGTACTTACCCCCCTTAAGGTTTTGTTAAAATGTTCCCTGGGCCTCAATCTTTTTTGGGGGAAAGGTGGGCCAAAAAACCCATGCACTTTTTGATGGGGGGTTCCCTCATTCAAAAATTTTGGGAATTTATCTCTTCCTTTTCCCCAGAAATCA
The DNA here is from genome assembly GCA_025379985.1 of Phyllomedusa bahiana. NCBI lineage: Eukaryota > Metazoa > Chordata > Amphibia > Anura > Hylidae > Phyllomedusa > Phyllomedusa bahiana. The sequence goes on along the minus strand of JAODAL010011613.1, from coordinate 11,941 downwards.
CTAAAACTCTCCATTACTTTGACTCCTAACTTCGGTTTTTTGAAATTTGGTTTAGTGACTTCCCCTCATCCCCCCCGCACAATTCTTTTTCACACCTTATAGCAGCCAAACCTATTTCATTTAATTGGGAAAACTATAAGCCCCCCTCTTTAACCCCTTAAGAACCAGGCGTTTTTTTTTTTGGTGACACGTTCCCTCCCCGCCTTCTGAAAGCCATAACTTTTTTTATTTTTCCACCTACATAGACACATGAGGGCTTTTATTTTGCGGGACAAGATGTACTTTCTAATGGTTTTATTCACTATACTATAGAATATACTGGGAAACCGCAAAAAAATTCCAAGAGGGGCAAATTGTGAAAAAAAATGTATTTTCGCCATGTTTGCGAGGGTTTTGATTTTACGGCGTTCAATCTTCGGTAAATATAATGTGTTATCTGTATTCTACAGGTTGTTACACATCCGGCAATACCAAACATGTAGGGTTTCCGTTATGTTTTGGTACCGTAAAAAAATTCCAAACATTTTCTATTTTTGACATTTGCGCCACGGCGTCATTTTGTGCGACCAATAACTTTTTTGTACTAACACCTACGGACGTCAGTGAGGGGGCATTTTTTGCGGGCTGAAGTGTACTTTTTATTGCTAGCAGTTTGGAATACATGCGACTTTTTGGATCATTTTTATTCCATTTTTTCAGTGACGTAAAATGACCAAAAAACGCAATTTTGGCGTTTGGAATTTTTTTTCTTCTACGGTGTTCAGTGTACGGGATAAATGATGTTATCTTTTTATAGATCGGACTTTTTTGGACGCGGCGATACCAAATATGTGTAACTTTTTCATTATTTTAATGATTTTATTTGTAAAATAGGGAAAGGGGGGTGATTTGAACTTTTAATACTTTTTTTTTGTACTTTAAAACTTTATTTTATTTTATTTTTTACTGTAACATTGAGGCCACCTGTGGTACTTGACCACTAGGTGGCGCGATTGTTAATACAACCTAATGCATTGCATAGGCAATGCATTAGGGTGTACAAAGATGGCGGTTTCCCCACTTCCTGTCTGCGGACGGAAGTGGGGCAAACTGGCCAGGGTAAGTGACGGGAGCCTTCACAAGGCTCCCCACTACCATGCCTGGTCGTCGGATCGGCGCAGCATAGCTGCGCCGGTGCTGATGACCGTACCGATCGGTGCGCGGCACCGATCGGCGTTCATTCAAACGCGCGGTGTCTGATGGCGGAAACAAACAGCGCCAGTGGGCGGAGCCACCCGCCGGCGCTGTTACTGCCGGGTGTTAGCGGCGATTTGCTGCTAACACCCAGCGGCTGTGAGGGGGGGTTGCGGCGCGATCCCCCTGCAAAGCCCCTTAGCGGCCCTGGGACGTACTCATACGCCCAAGGTCGTTAAGGGGATAATTGAGGTTTTCAGAAGAATTAATCTCAATTGTGCCTGTGAAATGAAGTTAATTGACCCTCCAAAATGCTGAAATAAGAAAAAAATTTTTTTTTGGAACAAAAGGGTTTTTTTTCTATTTAAATGTGAAACCACTGTAAACAAAATCCTTTTTTCTATCTCAAAAATACCCAGGGTTTATTTTTAAATTTCAACAAAATTTTTTTTTGGTTTAAAATTTTTTTAATAATTTTTTTTAGGGAATCTTTTCATTTTGGGTTCATATAAATTTATTAAATAAATATAATAAAAATATATAAATACAACACCCCCCAAAAACCCCCAAATTTCCTTTTGTGAGGGTTACCCAACCCAGAGGCAGGCGCAAGCGGGTAGGTTGCAACTAAAAAAAGGGAAATTTTAAAATTTTTTTACTGGCAAAAAACAGAAGGAATAACGGGAAATTCTTTTCCCAACAGGTTTACTTCACCATTTAACACGCAGCAAAAAAAAGGTTTTAAGGTCCAGCATCAAAAGGGAAAACCAAATATGAAACTCCACCTTTGTAGCTTGGTAAAATTTCTCTTTGTAGGGGGACCCCTGGTCGGGTTTTCGGGGGCCCAAAAGCACCCTCTCTCCTGCCAGCACCCCTGGAGAAAAAGGGCTCCCAAACACTTCTAGCGTCGGGTTTGGACACTCTCTCCCCCTGGTTCCCCCTTTGCACAAGTTTTAAACCCCCAAAATTTAAACCCTTAGACGTAACCATACGTCCAGGTTTTTGGGGTTTGGGTTCAGGGCCAACCTGGACGAAAATTGGATACCCCCCTTTTAGGACCCCGGAGCTCTGCTTTAGATCGGCGCGGGGTGTCCAGCTGTTTATTACAGCGACACCCCCCCAGCGTGGGCCCCCCGACCAACGGATCGCTCCGGGGGGGGCCCGGGAAAAAACCTTAAAATCGCAAACGATGGGTCGCAAAAAAAAAAAAAAAGGCCCAGGAGGGGGAATCACTCCTCCTCGTTTCTGTGGGCCCGGGCAGCACCCCAGGGGATGGGTGATCCTGGGGGCCCCTGCCCCCTTTAAACAGACACCAGGGAAGGGCAGAAATGCCTTGGGGTTGTCTGGACGCACGACCCAGGGGGCCTTACCCTGGGGGCACCCCCCGGGCCCATCGTGACGACTTTTTTTCATAGGAAACCAGCCCTAGAACAACCCTATGGTTTGATTCCTATTGAATGAAAAGATCTAAAGATCTCTAAATTCAAACCCCCTAGGGGGAAAAAGAAAATAAAAAAAAAAAAAAAGTAAAAAAAAATAAAAAAAAGGGGAAAAAAAAATTTTAAAAACACAAACAGAAAAATAAAATAAAAATTACGTACACCGCCCTTTTCCCCTTTTTACAAACGGCAAAGGGCCCCAAAAAAAGATCAAAAAATAAATAAAAGTACCCATATTTGGTATCCCCGGGGCGTGCGTAAGGGCCCAGCCCTAAAAATCTTCTTGTTAATTAAACCTGTAGGGTTTGGAACGACGTAAAAAAAAAAAAAAAAAAATCAAAAAAAATTTAAGATTAATGTTCATCCCGAGCACAAAAAGGGAAAAAAAAAAGTGAAAAAAACCCTCCTAAAAAACCCCAAAAGTTGAAACCAAATTTAAAAAAACGTCATTTTCATCCGGGCAAAAAAAAAGGACCTTATACAGCTCTGTATACGGAAAATAAAAAATGTATAGCTCCCAAAAAATAGCGATGCAAAAAATTTTGTTTTTACACACAAAAAAACACTTTTTTTTTTTTTTTAAAAGGGTTTTTTTAAAAATAAAAAAACTATATAAATGGGGTTTTATTCCCAAAATTTCGTGGGCGCCCCAAAAAGAAAAAAGCTAACTTATCACGGAAAACTGCTCGGGAGCCCCTTTTTAAAAAAATAAAAAAAAAAAAACATTTAATGGGTTTGCGTATTTTCTTCCCCCTGGCCCCCAAAAAAAATGGTTTAAAAGGGGATCAAAAACCCTTTGTCCCCCCAAAAATATACTAATAAAAACGAAAACTAAATCTCGAAAAAAAACCAAGTCCCACACAGCTCCAAGCACAAAAAAATTTAAAGGGTTATGGCTCTCAGACATGGCTTTGGCAAAAACGTATTTTTCCCGGGGTTGAATAAAATTTGGTTTTTTTTTGAAAAAAAAGCAGTAAAACAAAAAAAAAATATACAAATTTGGGTATCCGGTTTAATCGTTTTAAACCTGCGATTTAAAGCTACCAGGGCCCAAATATACCGTAAAGTGACCGCTATAAAAAAAAAAAACAAAAAAAACCTACCAAGTTTGCGAAATTTTGTTCAAAAAAATAGCATCAAAATGCACCCCTTAATGGTACCAATAAAAACTTCAACTCATCCCCAAAAAAACAAGCCCATACACAAGCTCTGCACAAAAAATAAAAAAAAATTAGGGGTGTCAGAAAAGGACAACATAAAAAAACCCCAAATTTTTTTTTAGACGTATTTTTACTGTTTAAAAATAATAAAACAAAAAAAAATATATAAAAATCTATATCATTGTAATTGGGCCCCACCCCCCTAGTAAAGTTATCACATCATTTAAACTGCAAGGGGGGGGGGGCGGAATGCTGTAAAATTTTTAAAATCAAAAAACCCAAAGCCCGGGCCCCAACAGGTTTTTCCCCCCCTTTTTTTTTGCCCAATGCTAAAAAAAAAACTATTTAAACACCTTTGCATCCAAAAAGCCCCAGTACAAACCCCCAGAAAGGGGATCCCTGATGGGTGTTTTAACCAAAAATTTGGGGGGACTTCTGGAAAGGTTTTACCCGTTTCTTACTTTTTTGGGGGGTTTGCAAATGGACATGGCCCCCCAAAATCTGGGGTTTCCCAAAAAACCAAATAGCGCTCCCTTCCCCTTTTACGCCCGGGTTTGGGGGCCCCCAAAAACATTTTACCCCCCACATTTTGGGTATTGCCGAACTTGGGAAAAAATTGGGTTAACAAAGTTTTTTGGGTTTTTTTTTCCTTGGAAATTTCCCTTTTATATATGAAACATTTTAAGCTAAAATTGCGAATTTTTGAAAAAAAAAAATTTTTTTATTTTTTTTTTAAAAGCCTTTTTTTCTAAAAAAAAAATTTTTGAATCACCTGTGGGGGGCCCCATATACTCAATGCACCCCTGGATATATTCATTAAGGGGTTAAATTCCCAAAAATTCGGGTTTAATTTTGGGGGGTTTTTTTTTAAATTTTTAGGGACCTTAGGGGGTCCCAAACCCGAAATGGCGGGCCCAAAAAAAAAAATCGTATTGAAAATGAGACCCCAGATTTAGTAAGGGGGCCCCCCTATTCTGGGGGGTTTTGGGGGAGCCAAAATAAAAGCCCTAGGGGGCCCCAAATGGGGTATCTCTTAAAAAAAGGGAGACCTAGGGGGAAAATTGGGAAAATTTAAATTGCATTTACCTAGTCACAATTTTTCCGTATTCCAGTTTAATAAATGGATAAATATTTTAAAATCTGCCAAAAAAAAATGAAATTTTGAAATTTTACCTCCACTTTGCTTTAATTTTTTTGTGAAATATCTGAAAGGGGGGGTCAAACTTTTCCAAAAAAGTTTTTGTAAATACCTTAAAAGGGGGTCTAGTTTCTCAAAAGGCATCACTTATGGGGGTATCTAACATGCAGCCCCCCCAAAAACCACGTCAGAAAATGGAGTGGTCCCCCCAAAAAAATGTATTTTTGCAAAAATTTTTTTTTAAAATGTGAGAAAATTTCTACAAAAATTTTTAAGCCCTTAATGTCGTTAAAAAAAAAAAAGACATTTAAAAAAAAGATGCCCCAAACCCATAGTGGACCCCTTGGTAGAAACGGGTTTTAAACTATTTTTTTGGTGAATAATTATTGTCTTTCACGCCCGGGAAATTTTGCCCGCTTTAAAATCGCAAATTTTTTTTGAAATTTTTTTTGAAATTTTTATATTTTTTTAAAAAAACAAAACAAGGATTTTTAAAATAAAAAATTTTTTACTAACTTAAAGCACAATGTGTCAGGGAAAACAATCTCTGAAACCCCCGAAAAAGGTAAAAGTGTCAAAAAGTTATTCTTTACATAAATTGACACAAAGTCAGATTTAAAAAAAAAAGGGGCCGTGTCAGGGGGTCAAAACAGGGTGGGGCCTTAAGGGGGTTTAAAAGCCCCGTAAAAAATGGTAAAGCCTGGACCGGGGAAAGGGGTGAACGGCCCCCCCCAAACCCCCAAACCCACCGCCCTTCAGAAAAAAAAACAGGCCCCAATTTAAAACTGCCCCAGCAGCTATACTAAAATACAAAACATAAGAAAAGCCGTTTTTTTTCCCCCCCCAAGGTCCGGTTCCTTTGGGCCCAACAGTGCAGATCTCCTGCTGCCCTTCCTTTCCTTTTTGGGAAAGGGCCCGGAGTAACCCGTGGACCACTTCCCCCTTCCCCCCTAAAACTTCCCCTACACATTTCAGAAAACCTATTAGGGAAAATACACTCAAATGGCCCACTTTATTAGGTACACCTGTCCAAATGCTCGGTTTAAAACTTAAAATTTTAAAACAAAACCAATTTACAAAGGCGGGAACTCAGTGCATTTTGGCATGGGAGACATGGTCAAGACAATCTCCTTTCAGTTTTAAACCGGCATCAGTAAAGGGGAAAGAAAGGGGGATTTGAGTGCCCCCCTTTTAAATTGGCAAAGGTTGTTTTGGGGCCAGAAAAGGGTTTGGGCTGAGTATTTCAGAAACTGTGACTCCCGGGATTTTCACGCAAAACCATCTTTTGGGGGTTTACAAAATGCCCAAAAAAGAAAAAAAAAATCCAGTGACGGCAGCCCCCGGGGGCGGAAAGGGCCTTTTGTTGATCCCAAGAGGTAAAAGGGGAATTGGGCAAAACGGGTTTTGGGAGCTGATAAAAGGGAAAACAGTGACTCAAATAGCCACCCGTTAAAACCCAAAAGGGGTAGGAAAAAGAGCTTCTCTAAAACGCACGTAGGGTTTAAAATTTTGAGGAAAGTTGGGGCTCCCGGGCACAGAAGCCCCACACCGGGGGGCCACCCCCCTTTAAAAGCTAAGAACAAAACCCTTTGGGGGCTCCAATTTCCCCAAAAAGTCCCCGAAATTGGACAGTAGAAGTTTGGGAAAAAACTTTTTAGGGGGTTCTGAGAGTCTCATTTTGCTGGGCTTTCCCGGATGGTAGGGTAAAGAATTTGGCGTAAAAAAAATAAAAAGCAGGGAAATCCATCTGCCTTGTTTTCCAAACGGTTAGGCTGGTGGGGGTGGTGTCAGGGTGGGGGGAAAAATTTTTTTGGGCCCTTTTGGGGGGCCCCCTTTGGGTCCCCCAATTGAGCATCGTTGCAACACCTTGTTGAATCTTTTGCCACGAAGAATTAAAGGGCAGTTTCTGAAGGCAAAAGGGGGCCCCAACCCTTTAAACTACATGGGTACCTAAAAAAGGGGGCCGGTGATTGTATTTTTCCATCTACTTTTTTTCCTGCTGGTTGCTTACAATATATACAGAATATTATTTGTAAGGTGGAGAGGTTTAAATTAAAAATTGGGGTTATAGGTAAAATTAAAATGAAACCCCAAAAGCTTTTTCTCCTTAAAAGCCCATTTTTCGGGCTAAAAAGGAACCCAATCCATTTTGGGTCAAGAATGATACACCCAAAAAAGCGAAGCAACCCTAAGTTTGGGCGCAGTGCAGGTTTGGGGACACCCCGTTAGGGGGGCTTCCTCAGGATGTAAAAAACCCCCTGCTTTTTTCAGTTCTCTTTCGGAGAAAAGCCCCAAAACACTGGAAAAATCACTAAAGTTTTGGCTGAGGAAATTTCCCCAAGATTTTTTCCCCAGAGAAAACGGGACCAAAAAAACTGTATTTAAAAAGGGCTCCCCTAAATAGGGGACCATAAATCCGTCCCTCTTTCTCTATTGCGCCTGCTTTTTATCTTGATTACAGTTATAAAAAATATTTTGTTTTAAGGGGCTTTTTTGTCAAAAACCTGTTTTGGAAACCCTAAATTTGAAATTTTGACCCAGAACTTTTGTTTCTGAATCAGTTTCTAATGGGGGCCCCGATACAGGGTTCCCCCGATCGTAAATTTGGGAATACCGGGGCAAATTTTTTGCCCCCCCAATTTTTGGGTAAACGACCCCCAACTTTTGGTGCCCAACGTGGGGCGTGACCTGAGGTGGATCTAGGACCCCCCGGGACCGACCCTGCCACGGGCGTTTGAGGACCCCGGGAGAGATATCAAATTGAGGACTGAGCTATAAAGGTCTCAGGTAAGGTTGATGCATCTATAATGAATTTAACTACGTTTGGCCATTTGATGTCTAATCCGGTTAGTAGATTGCTTGTGGTATCTGGTCCGCGGGTGGTACAATAATGTGGACTAAATAGACCAACTTTGATCCAGCCCCGGGCCACTTCGAACTTTTTTTTGCTGTGACTCTCCATGTAGTTACGGATTGTAATGTTTGTAGTCACGAACACCCTTTGCCCGGGTTTGGTTTGATTGAAATATAGTGGGAACCTTGACAGTCTCTAAGGGTTAATTGGTTGAGTGGTACGGGAGTCTCCGGCGTTATTTTTAGGACAAGATATGTGTATTACTAGATATTCAGGTGGGTCGGGGTTGGGAACTACATTCACTACGGATTGTTCTGGGGCATATATAAGTATACATATTTGTTTTGACAAAGACCGGGAGGGTGACGGTTTCCCCTCATTGTGGCAAACAAAGGGTGGGTCTATAGTTGGTTAGGCTAGGACCTTTATTATTTTGATAGAATCCTTGTGTTGTGAGACCGGGATCCGAGGCACAGCGCCGGTGGCCCGGCTGTGTTGTCTTTGTCAGGATTGTGAGACTCCCCATAGATAGAACACCAAAATGTTTAAGATGGTTTCACAAAGAGCATAAATTGCTGAAGGGCAGAGACTCGTTGTAGAAGAAATTTGTATGTAGAAAGAATGGGAAAAAGTTTATGTGAAAAATGATTCAAAATGTATAAGTTGGATGGGATATTGCCAAAGAAGGGAAGATTGCAGCCATCTAGATGGGCAAGAGGTCAGTGGAGAATCAAAGAGGGCAGTTATCTGACAAAGGATGGGTGGAGATGGCACAGGTCACCTCCGAGTGGACCAAAAGTTTGCAAAAAGAAGGTTTTGTGGAAGTTGAAAATGTTGGAGAAGATAAGGAAAGAAAAAACTGCATTTCAGGGTTAATTTTATATTCAAGCTACATCACTTGTTATCTTTCACACTGAAATTTCTGGCAGAGGTGTTTAACTTGGCTTCGATTCAAAGCACGTTAAGGGGGGGTAGCTGCTGCTGGGGACATTCTCCCTCGGCTCTAAGGTGCTACTGAAAAATTCTTAGCGCTCAGTCAGAAGCAGTCGTGTAGTTTGATCGAAGAGAAAAGATAATAAAATATATATATATGAGACTTGAGAGAAAAAAGCATAATTACGCTCTGTGTAATGAGTATAAATCATGAAGATAAGCTAGCATGTTGAGACAAGCACTGAAAGAACAATGATGTCTTCCCTAAGTCCACCCCTAAAGCCCCAAGAACCTCAGGGGGAGAGTGGATGACCCGCAGTGCGGTGGTCTCACCCGCGTTTGGTCAAGGGGGGTTTCGGGGAATGGGGAGGGCCCCTCGTGCTCTGTACCCCCCTCCTGGGACCGAGTACAATCCGGAAAGGTGGGATCCCAAGCTCAGTTGCATGTTAAAGACCCAGCACGGTGGTCAAGTACTGTTCTCTCTGGATCATGGAGGACATCACCACTCACCGGGTGGGAGCCATAGTTAACCCCGCCAACCTCAATTAGTCAAACCGAGCGGGGTTTTGGCGCAGATTATAATGGAAAAAAGCTGGTTCAGAGGCTAACCAGGACTGTAAAGAATTATCTGAAGGAAAAGGGCCAAGTGGAGAAGGATCTGCTATCCTGACGGGCGCAGGAGATCTCCTTGCACGTTTATAATCCATCTGTGGGGACCGGTCTATAGTGGCAAAGATATGACAAGGAATCATTTCCAGATTAATCAGCTATTTACTAAGCTATGGATTTGGTTTATGAAATAGAAGGAAACAAATCTGACAAGCCGGTCCATTCCCTCCCACTTATCTCCTCCGGTATCTTTATGTTTCTACAAAATTATGCATTAGAGTCCACTTTCGTGCAATGCCTTTGAATTTCATCCGACAAAGCCGAAGGGTTGCCAATTTAGATGGAGGTCTGGATAGTCTCCTCCTCGCCAGGGCACACGGCTGTCCTTGTAGCAGAGGAAAGGCCCTGGAGATCTTCCACAGAATGTGAGGATCTAACACGAGGGAGCAGCCCCACCCCGACGGTCCAGAAGTCACAGACCGACGCACCTGGGCCGATCTCTGATGATGCGAGACAGGCTCCTCCTGCTCCACTGTATGTTGCATTCACCCCTAAACAGATAGATTGCCTGTCTAGCAAATTGCCAGACCCATTGCAATTCCCATGCAGTTTCTAAGAAAGTTGTCACAAACCAGGCAAATATATGGGGCTAATTGGAATGATTTGGAGACCCTGGTGCTCATCAGAACTTCTGATGAGTACCTCCCACCATTCAGAAAAATATCTGAACCCCTCTGGACTGATTATTTTCCTTTGAGTCTGGATTAGCCTTTTGTGATCAGCTTTAAGATTGTGCACAAACTTAGTTTAAGTGGACCAAGCCACCGCAACTCCAGGATGTGCAGCAGGAACCTGGGGAGGCAGTGGATGTTTTTGCTGCAAGGCTAATGCCAGCTTATGAGGATTTTAGGATTCTCCACTCATAATAAGATACCAATGTTCTCTGTTGGTAAGGGCCCTGATAGATGGCTTGAGGAGGATCTCAAGGGTCTGGTCCTACGTACCAGGCCAGAACTCTATGGGTCAGAATACAAAGAAGCCTTGGCAGTGGTAAAAGGTTTCCAAAAGGTAGTTAATCAGGACAAGAAAAAGAAGGGGGAAAAGAAAACTGTCAAGGCCACTTTTGGTTGAATATGCCCAGTTCCTTGAAAACTATAAGGCTGTGGGTCCCTACCGCCAGCCTACGGCAGGGCCCCGAGAGCGCCTGTTTGCTGGAGGTTCTGGAAACCAGGTCGGGCCATTTCAAGAGAGATCACGAGTCCGCCTTTCCGGCACAATTTCAACCTCAACAGCACAGACATTCCTACCCAGGGGGGGGCCCAAGGACTACCATCCGTTCCTCATCTTCTCTATTGCGCCTGGGATTAATCTTGATTACAGTTATACAAATATGTGTGAAAGGCTTTGTTTTGTAGAATTTGTTTGGAACATGAATGAAATTTGACCCAGAACTCTTGTGTTGGCTCAGTTTCAAAATCGGCCCCGATACATTTCCCCCTGATCGTGATTTGGAATACCGGGGCAAACGGGTGACCCCCCAATGTAGGTAAACGACCCCCAACAGTACCATCCGCCTTTGTTAGATATTTGTCATATGCATCTATTCCCCTTTTGATGCACCACGTGATCTTATTAGCTTCCTGTTCAGTCCTGGGACTGGTGCTGGGACTGAACAGGAGAGTCTAGAAGGAATGAGTTTTACTGTCAGGTAAATTTTCATTTTCATGTCAGTTTTACCCAGATTTTTCAAAGTTTGAAAGCAATCTTAACAAGAATTTTCCCCCTTCCCCCTTTCACAAAATTATCAAAAATAGCTCTTATTTTCCCCCCCTCTTGCCCAAAATCCAATTTTCTTCTTACTTTAAAAAAAAAGACTTTTGCCATATTTTTTATTAAATATATTCTCCTTTTTGCTTGCAGAGAATGTAATGTGCAGTATGTGTATATTAACCTAGCAGCAGAGTGCTTTTATTCTATAGATGATTTGATCAATAGGAAATTAAAAACTAGACCTATGACACTGAAGTAAGAATGTACTAAAATGACTTAATATAACATACTTTTATTGCTTTGTATTGAAATTCATGAATAAATAACTTGTGCCACATGCTAGCTCCAGTACAACCTTCATTATCTATGGGCCTTATGATCACACATAACTTTACCATGGGATATATATTTCTGTCATGCAGTAGACTGTCTCATGACCATCTTTTGTGACAAGTCTTTCCGACAAAGAAAAGCCTTTATTTACCAAAGTAATACAGCTTTATCCAAAGGCATATAACCCAAGGAAAAACAAACATCTAAACCTTCCAGGAAGGCATCATGTTCAAGACATATGTCGAAACTAATTAATCCTATTCAATGCAAAATAGTGTTATTAGTGTTACCTCTGCTTCTAATGTTCCCTCACTCCACTATTCTCTGCTGAATAAAGGAATAATGAGCATCATGGAGGAATGATGAAAGAGCGAAAATAAAAGTGTTTTAAAACTTTCTTGTTGGTGTCTTCTTAACATTTGTCCATTGAGCTCAAGCCATATCAGAGAATGTCACATCCATCAGTGAGATATGGTTTGACAGGGGTGTCAATAGGGCAGTATGGACAGTACTCCTGTCAGGTCAATAACAA
>JAODAL010011612.1:0-99130 GCA_025379985.1 Phyllomedusa bahiana | reverse complement strand
TGTTCCACGGGCGGGACTTCCCTGCGGTGGCGGCCAAGGGGTAGACGTGTACAGATTCGTCAGGCAAGCTCGTGGTCGGGGACAGGCAGAAGGTCGGGGACAGGCGGCTCTGGATCGAAAACGTGGACAGGCAGACGGTCGGGGCAGGCGGCAAGAGACGTGGTCGAAAAACGTAGGCAAGGGGTACGGTACACGGATAGACAAGACTAGACTAGGAACGCTTTCTCCAGAGGTAGACACACTAAGGATCCGGCGAGGGCCGGCAGGAAGGGGCCAGACCTAAATAGGAGCAGTGCCCGGCAATAGCAAATTACCGGCGCACTGCCCCTTTAAATTTCAAACAGCCGGGCCGCGCGCGCCCTAGGGGCGGAGCCACGCGCCGGGAGGATGTGAGTGACTGAGCAGGAGCGCGGCCGGGTAAGTGGGTGCTGGCAGGGACTGGGAGCAGAGCGGACCCCGAACCCGACGTGCGGGACGGGGCTCCGCTGAGAGCCGCAGCACGGACGCCCCTGCGACCCGAGACAGGGGTCGCAGGGGCGTCCGTGACACTCACACTGCGGTTTCACAGAGCCACAGACAGCTTCAGACTCACACTTCCTGATTGGCTGTGGGTGGTTGTACATCAGTTATGGGCATATCAGCTCTGCTGTTTCTAGCTAATTATTTTACAGAGACATGAATGCTGAAGTTTTGTTAATAGCAGTATACAAGACTACAGAGCTCTAAGGCTTAAAACTTGTTATTACCTTAGGTAAACAAAGCTTCTGTGCTAGAAATAAGTGACTTACCATGGCTGGGCTAACTGATTGACAGCTGCTTGAAGCAATGAGAGATAAGAGAAAGCTGGAAGAGTTGTCCAATAACTTAGAGAAACTTGTGTGCATTTGCAGTAGAAAAAAATCTTTATGTCATGAACAAAGCAAAGTCAACAAAACAATGTATTTGGTATTAGTCTTCATTGACCTTTCTCTACATGTTAAAAGCTATTCATTGTGGTGAGAAAACCCCTTTAAGTTGAACTTGGCTTTGCACCCGAAGCTGAACATGACACTTTTTCAAACAAAAAATATTGTCCAAAACAGAGAACCCCTTTAAAATCACTACCACTGCTTTTTACATTAAAGGGGTTGTCTCACTACAAGGATTGCTTTTTATGTTAGAGATCTTGCAAAAACAAGTCACTTTATAATATGTGTCCATTAACAGTGTCCTACCTATACTGAGATATGTCCTCTTGTATGGGCAGCATCAGCTCCTCAGGTCGCTATAGCTACAGACCTGTTTGATCTCTCCTGATAAGCTGCCAGCGCTGGTTGCTATAGCTACAGACCTGGCTTCTACTGCAGAAACCAAGAAAACAGGACTGAGGTAAGAAGAATCAATTTAGTTAGACATCCCTTTTAAATACATTTTTTGCCATAGGATTTCTCACATTTTGCCATATTGACTCTGTAGATTACTTCTGCTGTTTTGACAATAGTTTTTTTCATTTATGCAGCTGTTTTTCCCTCCACATGGTCGAGTGATTTTAATTAATTTTAACACCGGCGCATGCTGACTAAAGAATGAAATGGGTCCAGTGGGTGATATTTTCTGTGTAACCATAACGACTGACTCCACCAGTCAAGAAGGAGAATGCGCAGGGCATCGCTGTGACTCAGGCATTAAGAGGATGGGCCATTGGCAAATACAGACGCACATCTATGATCTGATTCACTCTGCTAAGCTGATTCTTTCCCATTAGGCCTTTGAGTCAAATCAAATTGTCTCAGATAAAATCACAAATGACCCGCAAATTGTGTTCATATAAATTAGACTTTGATTTTTACAGCACATTTAGACATTGTTTGCATTGCTATACAGAGGAAACAATTCTGTGTAAACAGCATGATTCATTCTGTATACTCAATTTACACCACCAAATTATGGGCTAAATTTAAATTAAAATCTCAGCAGGAATTGGATGGCTTATATGTGTGTGTGATGGCTTTTATATTAAATGCTTTCCACAAATGCTGTTGTTTATCTTTGGAACAGGTTGTCATGAATATTAATGAGACCCAGGTGTTAATGTCACGCTGTTTTACTTCCAACTAAAATTCTTTAAATTGAGTTAAGTATTTGAACAAGTATTTTTAATAACTCTCCTGGTAATTACTGCATTGGAGGGCGATGTGAAGTAGTCGTGTCTATTGGGGAGACAGGCGCGGAAAGCTAGAGGGCAGTGTAATTCTTCTGCTGTCATTACAATCATTTTCTATTGATCCCTTGAACAACTCATTAACCCCATTTGTAATAGATTGTTGTAGAGCAGGTTAATATTTGTCATGCTGCTGTCAACTTTGCTGGGAAAACCGAAGGCGCTGAGCGCACAGAGTGATTATATTGAAGTCAGCGACAGATACATTATCATTAGCATAGCTTACAAAAAAATGTTGTGTTAACTGTACCATACCCATAGGCTTCTATGGGGGTAAATCCATGCCAAAAGAGTGTCCTTTAGGCGTACATGTGACAGGTAAACATTTGTCATCTTTTTCCTCCTTTAAAAAGAAACCTTGGGTCTATGACCAGAGCAGGGAGCTGCTTTAGCTCCTCCAGATTCAGCAGAGCTGCCATTAGCATTCTGAGGGCCCCATGCAGCTGAAACATCTGGGTCCCCCATCTATTGCCAGTTCCTGTCATGCGCCATATCAGCAGGCTCCTTTTTTTTAAATTTGATTAGGACCCCTGACATGAGTAATGCCAATACCGATGGGGAACCTGAGACTCAGTCCGTTAAAGTTTTACATATTCTACCATTGCTGGGGAAGTCCACAGTTGTCTGCAGATGGTAGTATTAATAGATTATTGGGAATTTTATGAAGTTAGACCCATTACTTCATGGGCTAGTTTCAGCCTGAAAACGTGTATTGTTACGACTGTGACTGTTCTGGTCACGGCGCAGTCATATTCTGTCCGCAAGGTACAGCAGAGTGCGCTTCTGGTAATGAACTTCCCCTGTATTACAGGCTCTTTGCACTGTCTGAACACAGTCTTATTCTGTGCTATTAGGTGTGATTGACAGCTCTGCCACAACCATTTGTTTCTCTGTTAGTCCTAAGGCAGGACTGTGGGTGGTTCTGTTGCAGTGGTGAGTGACAGCTGCCTTTACCATTTACCTTTCTTGCCCAGATGTCTGTGTTTTGTACGGTCCAGATGTCAGAGGGCCGCTCCAATCATGCCCTGAAACCGGACTATGACATCCCTATTTAAGAGTTTTTTTTTTTTTTTTTATCATGCCAACTCATGGGTCTTGGGACATTGGGGTTGAGTGGCTTCCAGAGTCTGGACACTCTAAGGCAGGCATCCTCAAACTGCGGCCCTCCAGCTGTTGGGAAACTACAACTCCCATCATTCCCACTGTTATAGATTATATAAATGCATGATGGGAGTTGTAGTTTCCCGACAGCTGGAGGTCCGCAGTTTGAGGATGCCTGCTCTAAGGGAAGGACCTTCAGTTTGTCAGCTCTCGAGTGTGAGGTTGTTCTTAATAAAAGTTGTAGTCTCGACTATTGCTCATGATCTTGCTGCCACGGTTACTGATTCTCATGATTGGGCATCTAGTAACACTCCTGGAATAACTCGCATGTCTGACCCTTCTCTACCTGGTCCACAGAAGGAGACTAAAGGTGGAACCTTGACACCTGCTGAGCTGGGTTCTACTGCTCAGTTGCCTGCATGGGACTCGGAAGTAGAGGACGACTGTGCACAGTCTGGGCCCAGGCTGCTCTGAACCTTGTCAGAGCCTAAGACAACCAAAGGTGCTTCGCCAAGAAAACATTTTGTGTAGATCCTGGTAATGCTTTGAGTGATAAAGTGTGGTCATCTACTAAGAACCTGCTCATTAAAGTTCTGTCTGGGAAATTTGTCCCATCAAGCGATGCCATCACCTGAGCCCTTCCAGGTCTGGTGGATCTATTGAGGGTGCGAAGGCCCCTCATAAAAGGCAGTGGTACTGTTACAACTATACCTGTTCTGGTTGCAGAGCAGTCATCTGTCCGCACGGTATGGCCGGGACTGCGCTTTTTTATTGCGTGTGCTTTGCACTGTCTGAACACTGTCTGATTCTGTGCTTCTAGGTGTGATTAATAGTTCTACCACACATATCTGTTTCTCTGCTAATCCTAGGGCAGGATTGCAGATTGTTCGTGAGTGGTGGATGAAAACTGGCTTTACCACTCACCTTTCTTGCCCAGTTGTCTGTGTTCTGTGTGATGTCAGGTGGTGGTCCATTCATGCCCTGGAACTAGACTCTGGCATTCCTTATTAAGACCACAGTTCCTTGGATCCTGTGAAGGTTGTAGTCTGTGTACTGGGGATAGCAGTGTTTTTTGGATTCGACTACCTGGATACTGCCTTTTTGACCTCCACTTTTTGCCTGCTATCTTTGTACCTTTATTGCGTTCTGTTAGTGAACCCTTGCCTCCTGACTATTCTATGTTGTGTTTTCTGTCTAGTCTTTGTTCTCTGTGTCATCTTAGTTAGGTAGGAACTGTTGACAAGTTGTCGCCGACCATGTAGGGTCAGACTGGCAAGTACACAGGAACAGTCATGGGGAGCCTAGCCTAGGGCTCACTGTCGGCTTATTTTTTTCTAAATTGTGTGTAAATTCTACCTGTTTTAGAATTTTAGAAACATAAAACATAGACAGACAATAAATGGTATTAAAACTCTGGTGCTATATATGTTACTGTAACTGTAGGCCTGGGATTTGGATCCACTGGCCTACCGCAAGTGGTGGTATAGGCCACGCCAGGGAGCGGAGTCTAAGTAGGACCGGTATTCACCAGAGGCCGCCGCAAGGCAGGATGGGTTTGCTGCGGCGGAACACTACCTGGTTGCTACCCCTGACACGACTTGCTTGTGGAGGCAGCCGAGATACTGAATCTTAATGCAAACCTGTAGTCGGGGACAGGCAGGAAGGTCAGGACAGGCGGCGAAGGTTCATGGACAAAGGACAGAGGCAAACGGAACTGATACACGGGTATAACTAGAACGACTTCTGGAATGCTTCCTCGCATAGGTTAGGGCACTATTCATTCAGCAGGGAAGTCGGGGCAGGCTGGGTAATATAGGACAGGTGTCAGGCAATTATCCAAGTACCAGTGCGCTGGCCCTTTAAATGTCACCAGCCTGGCAAGCGCGCGCCCTAGGGAGTGGGGCAGCGCCCACCGGCCAGCGGAGACAGCACAGGGAACGAGGTGGGGTAAATACCGAGAGCCAGAAGCAGGATTGCGAGTGCGCCCTCAGCCCGACATGCGGGTCGCGGCGTCACTCGCAGGTGCAGCAGGGTCACTGGTGCACCTGCAGTTTGAGACAAGAGCCGCAGGGGCACCCGTGACAGTTATATTATAATTTATTAATATTTACGCTTCAATTACCATTTCTTTGTTTACATACAGAATTAGAATGTTCTCTCTAAGAGACATGTCAGAAGATAGCATCTGTACGGTGGGACCCCCACTCATCACTAGATTGATGAGGCTCACTGTACTGTACCAAGCACCATGAATCTTTGAATCATCCGAATTAAAGTAAATGTATCACCCATATGTTTTTACTCATAAAAACCAGATAATGATATATATTCTTATCTTCTTAACTGTGTTTTCCTATTTTCATTGTAGATTTAATTAAAAATTATAAAATTAATTCTGTCTTCTGTATATGATTTTGGAGGGAAGCTATCATGCCTGAGCTGCTTTTAACTGCATTTAGAGCTATACTTTACTGCAGCCACATGAACATAGAAGCCTCTGAACAGTAGCTGATGGATTGACTTTTATGGGATAGTTTTTTAGGTCTGTGACCTGGGAAGACGTTAGTGTGTAGGAAAGGGGAGAGGGATGCTGTCACTATCTCGTAAGTGGTGAAAATCTGTATTATCCATAAATTGATGCACATTTCATTGTAATCCTGCCTATAAAAATAATGAAGAGACTGCTGACAAGTTCTTTATAGGGAAAATCTAGTATTATATAGCATGCAGGGAGGAATCCAGCACCGATAAAATATAGCTCTTTATCTAGTGATCCATTATAATATCCATAAAGCAGGATGGCATAAGCAAATACAGCTGACGCGTTTCAGCAACATGTGCCTTATTCGTAGTATATGCACACATTGAAACGGATGCTTTAAAATGGTTGAGAACCAATCAAACTTGTGTGCAAACACAAATAGACATACCCATGCTCATGTCATGTCACAAGGAAGAAACAATGTATATAATGCACAATTGAATACTTAATAAACATACAATAAATCATTCTTAAAATTCAAACCCATCGATATCTAGTTTTAAGATGCCAAATTCAATAGGTTTCCCTGAGCAATAGCAGAACACTCCACCTCTCACTGAACATTTAGCTCTTTCCAATTAATAACATTTTAAAGAGTAAACACAGCCTCTATGGACACAGCCTCCAAAAATGTTTAGAGACACCTGAGGAATTGATACTGAGATGGTTTTTGGAATCTGCAATAATGTTCCATAATCCTTTTTTTCAATGGGCGAATATTAGGGCTTGTTCAAACGAGGGGGATCTCGTGTGGATTCACCTTTTTTCGGAATCCGTGTTTGACAGTTTGAATGCGATCCTCTAAGCGGATCCGCCAAACGCTAGTGTTGATACTTTATGTGGATCCGTACTATTGGCATTGCTTTTTCAACTTGCGTTTTACGGATCGCTTTCGGAGTGCGTTTTCACAACAAAAAAAGCTGATCAACTGGTGGGGGTTGTGGGAAGGGCGGAGCTGGGACGCCGCTGATCAGCTGGACGCGAGCGGGTTCGCCGGCGGGGGGAGGGCGGGCCGGCCAGGCCGCTGATCAGCTGGAGATGAGGTGCACGAGCGTGGCCGCAGCTGATCAGCTGGAGCGGGGTAGTTGGCGGGCGGCGCCGCTGATCAGCTGGAGCGCGGGAGATTTGAACTGCCGCGCTGATCAGCTGGAGTGGGGGAGATTTTTGGAATTGCCACCACTGATCAGTGGTGCGTGGTGTTGGCGGGCGGCTGCCGATGATCAGAGGAGCGGGGAGGATTTGAACTGCCGAGTAGTTTTTGATCAGCTGGAGTTGGGGCCGGGAGATTTGATGCCGCCGGATCAGCTGGAGTGGCCGCGGAGATTTGAATTGCACGACGCTGATCAGCTGGAGCGGACCAGTTCCCCCAACCCAGTGAGGGAGGTGCTGCATCAAGCGGCGGGCAATTTCAAATCTCCCCCAATTCAGACTGAATCAGCCGGCGGCAGTTACAAATCTCCCAGCTCCAGCTGATTAGACACGGCAGCAGCCCGCCAACAACCACGAGCTACAGCTGATCAAGTGGGTGGCAATTCAAATCTCCCGCTCCAGTGATCAGCTCGGCGCGGCCCGGCCCCACGTCACACCACCTGCTCAAGCCCACCACCCTGATCGCAGGCGGCAATTCAAATTCTCCCCCACTACAGTCTGAACCTGCGGCGGCACGCACCGTCCACACCACGCTGCCATCACCCACACTAAGCTCACAGATGAATCAGCGTCTGTCGAACGCACCTAGCTCCCTACATCTGCTGCTGCAGTGTTCTCCTGCCCCTGCCACATGCTGCCAGGCCACGCCGTTCCCGCGATCCAACCTGCAAGCCGTGCCGTTGCACTTCACCTGCGATGCACCATCCAGCCGCTCACCTGCGCTCTCCAGCAGAATCCCCGTTTCCAAGCCGCTCACTTGCGCTTTTCGCATCCGCTTTCAGGTCGGCAAAGCAGCATCATGTATAACGTGCCCAGAGTGTGGAGCGCTTTTGGGTAAGGTGCCAAAAGCGGACTCCTTTTATCTCTATGGCGCTTTTCAATTGCGTAACCGTCAAGAAGAAATGACATGTCAATTCTTAAAGCGGATGCGAAAAGCGCCAGTGCAGGAGAAGCTCTCAAAGGCATCGCCTCCTGAATCTCCCGTGTGGGGAACAGCGATGCAGCAATTTTGCCATTGAACTCAATGTTTAATACACACTGACAATTGTTAGATCAGTTTTGACGGATCCGTTAAAAAAGGATACATAAAAGGATCACAAAAAGGTCGTGTGAACAAGCCCTTACAGCAGGTGCCCGTGGGCAATTAATTTTCCCTATACGGGGAACGCCACCAGCTGAAAAAGTTTGCGATGCTCTTGGAGGGGACGCCGGACTATAAAAAACATAGGGTGAACGGGAATCTCTACGGTTGGATGTATCTAATATACCATGTCTTAACTCATGGTACACTGTTAAGGCAGGTATATACAGCTCTCCTCTGTAAGATAGGTATCGTAGATGTATGTCCCCTCTGTCTGGCAGGTATATACGCTACCCTCTGTTCTGTCAGGGTTATAGACTATAGGAAACCCGCAGGAGGTATAATAGATAGATAACAGCTCCCCAAAGGCAGGTATTTAGATACAGATCCCCACAGGCTGGTATATAGATTAGGTTCAGCTACCCTCACAGCCGAAGAATAGTAGATAGTACAGCTCCCCTCAGGCAGGATATATAGATACGGTAAAGCTCACCTAGGCTCAGGATTGATAAATAGGTATCAGCTCCCACTCAGCCAGGTATTATAGATTAGGTACAGCTCCCCTCAAGCAGGTATATAGATAAGATATAGATCCCTCTCACAGCTGGTTATATAGATAGATATTGTTCCTCAAGGACAGGTATATTAAGGCTCCAACACTGGCAGGTATATTGCTATTTAGGGCTCCTTACAGGCAGGAATTATAGCTAGTTCGGGCTCCCATTACAGGCAGCATATATAGTTTAAAGCTCCCAAACAGGAGGTATATAGCTAGTTAGTCTGTCCACAGGCTGGTATATAGACGAGGGCTTCCCACAGGCAGGTTATAGACAGGGCTATCCACTAGGGAAGGTATATAGGACAAGGGTTCCCACAGGCAGGTATATAGAAAGGGCTAACCACAGGAGGTATATAGGACAGGGCTATCCAAAGGCAGGTATATAGACAGGGCTTCCCCACTGGCAGGTCATATAGGGACAGGGCTTCACTCACAGCAGGTATATAGACCGGGCTTCCACAGGCAGGTTATAGACAGGGCTTTCCACAAGCAGGTGGGTATATAGATAGCGGCTTTCCACTCAAGCAGGTATATAGTTAGGGCTTTCCACAGGAGTTATAGACAGGGATTCCCACAGGAAGGTATTATAGACAGGGCTATCCACAGGCAGGTATATAGACAGGGCTATCCACAGCAGGTATATAGACAGGGCTATCACCGGGGCAGGTATATAGACAGGGCTTTCCAGGCAGGTATATAGATAGGGCTTTTCCACGCCAGGTATATGATAGGGCTTTCAACAAGCAGGTAATAGATAGGGCTTTACACATGCAAGTATATTAGTTAGGGCTTTCCAACAGGCAGGTATATAGACAGGGCTTTCCACAGGCAGGGTATATAGACAGGGGCTTCCAAGGCAAGGTATATAGGACAGGGCTTACCACAGGCAGGTATATAGACAAGGGCTATACAACAGGCAGATATATAGGACAAGGCTTTCCACGGGCAGGTATATAGGTTTATGACCAAAAATAACAAACAGTAATACTCACCCTGGCTTACCTGTTTCCCGGCCGAGCGCGCTCATCTTCTATCCGAGGAGCTTCCCGGGCTGGTGGGCGTGATGACGTGATTCCGCCAGCGCCGGGACGCTCCTCCGGCAGCTCCTGGGCCCGCACAGAGTTATTACGTGTGGCGCGCCCAGGAGAGGCAGCGGCGCGGTGACGGGGTTTTACCGCGTTGCTGCCTAATTCACGAAGGGAATAGTAGCGCTGACGGCCCACGGCGGCCTCTCAGCAAAAACCCGCCGCGGCGGCCGTCAGCGCTACTATTAGCAGACCTGGGCATCGTACGCCGCGGGCCGCATCCGACGAGCCGGGGGGCCGGATGCGCCCGGGGGCCGTACTTTTTCCCAGGTCTGCCTTACAGCCAACCATATACTACAGTTCAAAAGTTTGGAGTCACCCAGAAAATTTTGTGTTTTCCCTGAACACTCATACTTTTATTTATCAAATGAGTTGCAAAATGAATAGAAATCTCGTCCAGACATTGACAAGGTTAGAAATAATGATTTTTATTTGAAATAATTTTCTACTTCAAACTTTGCTTTCATCAAAGAATGCTACCTTTGCAGCAATTCCAGCATTGCAGACCTTTTGGGCATTCTAGCTGTTAATTTGCTGAGATAATCTGAGAAATTTACCCCATGCTTCCAGAAGCCCCTCCCACAATTTGGATTGGCGGATGGGCACTTTTGGTACCATAGGGTCAAGCTGCTCCCACAACAGCTCAATAGGGTTGAGATCTGGTGACTGTGCTGGCCACTCCATTACAGATAGAATACCAGCTGCCTGCTTCTTCCCTAAATAGTTCTTGCATAATTTGGAGGTGGCTTTGGGTCATTGTTCTGTTGCAGGATGAAATTGGCTCCAATCAAGCGCCCCCCACAGGAAATGGCATGGCTTAGAAAATGGACGATACCCTTTCCCTTTAATCAAAATCCCTTTTACCTTGTACAAATCTCCCACTTACCAGCACCAAAGCAACCCCAGACCATCACATGACCTCCCCCATGCTTGAAGATGGCGTCAGGCACTCCTCCAGCATCTTTTCATTTGTTCTGCGTCTCACAAATTTCTTCTGTTGTGATCCAAACACCTCAAACTTTGATTCGTCTGTCCATAACACTTTTTTCCAATCTTCCTCTGTCCAATGTCTGTGTTCTTTAGCCCATATTAATTTATTCCTTTTATTAGCAGTCTCAGATATGGCTTTTTCTTTACCACTCTGCCCTGAAGGGCCAGCATCCCGGAGTCGCCTCTTCACTGTAGACATTGACACTGACGTTTTGCAGGTACTATTTAATGAAGCTGCCAGTTGAGGACCTGTGAGGCTCCGATTTCTCAAACTAGAAACTCTAATGTACTTGTCTTGTTGCTCAGTTGTGCTGCGGGGCCTCCCACTTCTCTTTCTATTCTGGTTAGAGCCTGTTTGTGCTCTCCTCTGAATGGAGTAGTACACACTGTAGGAAATCTTTATTTTCTTTGCAATTTCTCGCATGGAATAGCCTTCATCTCTCAGAACAAGAATAGACTGTAGAGTTTCACATGAAAGATCTCTTTTTCTGGCCATTTTGCGAGTTTAATTGAACCAACAAATGTAATGCTTCAGATTCTCAACTAGCTCAAGGGAAGGTCAGTTTTATAGCTTCTCTAATCAGCAAAACTGTTTTCAGCTGTGCTAACATACTTGCACAAGAGTTTTCAAGGGTGTTCAAAATATCCAATAGTTTTCTTACACAGTTGGCAAACACAATGTACCATTAGAACACTGGAGTGATGGGTGTTGGAATTGGGCCTCTATACACCTATGTAGATATTGCATTAACAACCAAACGTTTGCAGCTAGAATAGTCATTTACCACATTAACAATGTATAGAGTGTATTTATGATTCATTTAATGTTAGCTTCATTGAAATAAACTGTGCTTGTATAAGGAAATTTCTAAGTGACCCCAAACTTTTGAACGGTAGTGTAACTCAAGTGACAAGAAGTGCACTTTATGATGTAAACCACAAAATCACTATTGCAATTAAGGTAATCCCTAATTGGTATACCTGATGACAAATGTGGGAACTGAGCAGAACTTACTATTTTCATATATTTGCACAGTGAATATCTGCAATGTCCACAAGGAAAACTACCTTTCGCATGTAGCCATGTGGAATCATTAGTTGGTTTATCGCAAAATAAAGTATCGAGCCCAAAGATCTCCCTTTTTTGGGGACAAAACAACGCCCCTCCTTTAAAATCTTCTCAAGTTCTTCATCCTGATACAGGAACAGTAGATATCTCTGAACTATATCAATTATTGCATTGTATTGTCCTCTATACTGAGTGAAGAAAGTGACAATATTTTTGGAATTGCCATGGGTCCCTTGAAAAGATGGGTCCATCCTAAGAAGATCACACCTATTCCTTTTACCCACAATTTCCCGGGAGGGCCCTTTTCCCAACATCCCCCCTGGATTTTTTCCCCTTTTGTTTTTCAACCTCTTTTTAGAGGTAACCCCGTTCATGATAAGTGGACTCCTCTGAACATGACCTTCTCATCCTAGCGAACTCGCCCACTGTTATGGCTCGTACTGTACTTTCAGGATTTCAACTATTGGCATGGAGAATGGAATTGCCAGTGTCCCCCTTTTTGGGTAGAGAGAAGAAACCCACTCCCCCCGTCTTTGGGGTACCCACTCAAGAGTTTAATCCAAAAAAACGAAATTTTTAAAAAACAAAGGGAATTGAGTGAATTTAAAATTCATTTTAAAATTTTAAAAATTCAGATACCCTTAAAAAAAAATCGGAAATGCTGTCAGGGGACCACCCCAAACAATCAAAGTATCATCAAAAACCATCCATACCAGTGGATGAGTCCAGAAAATGGGTTAGAGTCAGAAAAAATATGCTGGCTCTCCCACCATGCCATAAATAGATTTGCCAAAGAGGGTGAAAACTTAGCCTCCATTGGTGCACCTTGTCACTGCAAAAAGTATTTGTTGTCAAATTGAAAAAAATTGTGCTTCAACAATCATAGAGCAACATCCAGAACAAATTCTATGAATTCCTCAGATAATCTTCCAAAATGATAGGCCAATGCAGATATGCCCAACGAGTGAGGAATACAGGAATAAAGAGAATAGACATCACATGTGAGCCAAACAAATTTAGGCTCCCACCTAAAATCCTGAAACAATGTCAAGACATGTTTACTATCCCTAATATATCCAAAATTCCTAACTACAAAAGGTTGAAGTGCAGAGTCAAGCCTCTCACAAATCTTCTCATTCAGAGAACCAATGCCTGAAATTACAGGGCTCAAGGGAGGAGGGGGCTAAATTTTTCTTTTAAACCATAAAAAAAAATTTTGGGTTTTTGGGGTTGTTCAAAAAATAAAGCACGGGGTTCAGGGAGGGTTTCCGGGGACACACACACAGAAAATTTTTTGGCCCTGACTCTGATCCCAGCCCCTTGTCCCTCCCCTTTTGGGGGAACCCGACTCCTTAAAACAGGCCGGCCCCCAAACCCAAAGACTGATGGGCTGCACTGTTATAAGTTTTTACACAACGGGAAAAACAACAAAAAAACAAAAGAGTATCGGGGGGCCCAAAGTCAGAAACTTTCGGGCAACGGGGGGAAAAGAGACGTGGGGAAGAGGGGGAAAACCAGGGCCCCAAAGCCAAAGGTCAGGAGAGCATAGAACAAGGAAGAAAAATTACGGCGAACTACGGGAAAAAAAACCAAAGAAAGGAAAAAGATAAAAGGAAGGGGGTGGCTAAAAATAGGGAAGGGGGGAAAAAGAGAGCCGGGGGTATAGGAAGCAAAATATGTAAATTCACTGAGAGTGGATAAACCCAGAGAGGGGCTGGAAATTTTCCCGGGGCCCCGGGCGTTGGGCCAGGATTTAAAATTAGAGTCCCAGAAGGAAGACAGTGTTCACACAAAAGAAAAAGAAAGGCCCCCCAGTTTATGGTCGAAAACCGGGCCTTCGCCGACGCCCAGGCCAGTGAAAAAACCCAAAAAAAAAAAAAAAAAAAAACGGGGACATTTCCCCCCCTTTCTATGGGGGCCACCGGCCCCTTCCTTAGGCCCCCCCTGGTTTGGGGGGGGTTATTTGGTGGAACTTTTCCACAAGTCTGGGGCTTTGAAAGCCCCTAGTTTGTCCCCCCATCCCCCTCCTCGGGCCCACCCCCCCTTTTCCCAAATGAACTGGGTTTTTTTTGAGAGCGTTTCTGGACTTTTCGGGAGACAATTATACGCTCAATTTCATTTTTCTAAACTCCTTTTTGGTAAAACCCCAACAGGGCCGAGGAGGGTAAACGCCCGATCACAGCAGGAATGTACCTTTTAAGAAAAGGGATTTGTAAAAACACAGGATGAATGCGGAGGGAATTCGGAGGCTTTAATCTAAAAGTAGGGGTTAACTTTTTCCCAGAGTTAACAAAGGGACCAAAAAAACCAAAGCCGAATTAGAAACCCCAAACCCGAAGGCGGAGTTTTTTTTTGTCGGGGAGCACCCCTTTTGTCACCGACAGCATATTCAGGTGGGGGGTTCGACTTTTTCTATTAGCAAAAAATTTAATTTTTTTGGTTGGGCTTTTTTCTAGATTTCTCCCGACTCCTAGCCCAACTGGCACAGCCCGCTTGAGGGCGGTTTTTTTATGGAAGGACTTAAGGTTTTCCTTACCCTTTTTTGGGGTTTGCGGCGGAGTACCTGGGGTGAAACCCCTTTAAATTTCAGAAAAAAGGGAAAAAAATTCGGGTTGGGGAAATTTTCTCGTATTGTTAAAGCAAACTGGGGCATAGGAAAAAAAACTCCCCCATTTTCTCCTGACACCCCGAAACAAAAACATTCAAAAGAAAATTGTTCTAGGGGGACGGGATTAAGTTTTTCAGTCTGCCCATTAGTCTCGGGGGGGAAGGCAGGGGGAAAAGGGAAAAAAGGAGTTTCCCCTAATTTACCACAAACCACCCCTCCAAAACCCGGGGGCCCACAAACTGAAACCCCTCTATCAGACCCCAATAGGGGAAGGGTTTTTACCATGAAGTCTCAGTAAAAGGCGAACAAATAAACCCGGCGAGGGTTTGGCT
This sequence comes from Phyllomedusa bahiana, assembly GCA_025379985.1. Lineage (NCBI taxonomy): Eukaryota > Metazoa > Chordata > Amphibia > Anura > Hylidae > Phyllomedusa > Phyllomedusa bahiana. The sequence continues at coordinate 84,414 of JAODAL010011612.1, read as the reverse complement.
GATGGAAAATTTCTTTAGAGAATAAGATGACACATTTTAGAGAATGGGCCCCCACCCCCCCCAAATTCCCGACTTCCCCTTAAAAAGGGGGGAAGGGTGGGAAAAAAAATTCCATAGATTGGGGCCGGGGTCTATTGGGCAACGGCAGAGGGTGCAAAAACCCTTTTCAGGAAGTTGCCGGGGAAACCTTAAAGCCCTGGCAAGTCTCCAAGCAGTAAAAAAACCCCTGACATCAGGGCTGCCACGAGGGCCACCAATAGGTACGAGCCCAGGGGGGAAATCCGGTGCCCGCGATGCCAGGATGCCCAGCCAGGGAGCGAGGAGTGCACCCCTACCCCAAAAATTTTCAAACGGAGATGACTGGAAAAAAGAGTTTTGGGGGGGGGGGGTATTTGGGGGGGGCCCAAGCCCTGAGAGTTCGCAATCGTGGAACTAAGTCAGGGGTTTAAGGGTAGCAAAAAAACCACCCCCCGGAGCGAGGATATTTTGGGGGTTCCTCTCCAGATGTCACTTATACCAAAGCTTCGGGACAAGGCATCAGCTTTAACATTTTTTCCCCCTGGACGATAGGTAAACCAAAAAAAATTGAACCTAAAAAAAAAACAGAGCCCACTTTCCTTGGGGGGTTCAACCCTTTAGCTTTTTTTAAATACAACAGATTTTTATGGTCTTTTAAAAACCCGTCACCCGATGTCTGGCCCCCCCCAGAAAGGGGCCCCCCCCCTCTTCAAAAGCCAATTTTTTTTGGTTAGCCCGTTTTCCCGGTTTTCCCAAAATCGTTAAATTTTACCCGCCCGGGGGAGAACTTTCTGGAGAAAAGGCAATGGGGCCCAAGATTAGTATTTAAAGGTTTCCCGTTCCCTGGGGCAGGACGGCTCCCCCCCCTGTTTTAGATGCGTCCACTCTACACAAAAAGGGTTTTTCAGGATCTGGGGGACCAAGACCGGGGCAAAATGAAACATATTTTCAAAAGGAAAAGAATGCCTTTTTCGGCCCCAGGGGTCCAGGAGGGGGGGTTTGGGCCCCCTTTTTTGTAAGGTTTAGTGAGGGGTTTAACAATCAAGGAGAAATTTTGTTTAAAATTTTCGATGTAATTTTTGAAAAAAACCTAAAAAGCAATTTGGGTTCCCTTTGGGGGAGTAGGTCTCACCCACTGTGGGTGGCCGAAAACCTTTTTTTGGGGCCATTTCTTATAGCACTAGGTAAGTATTTTACCCCAAGAACCCTATCTCCCGGACTCCCCAAACAACCCTTTAGGGGCAGTTTGGCGCAATTTAAAAAATTTTTGACGTAAACCCGGAAGGACCTCCCCTTTCCTGATTCCGATGATATCATAATCCGGGGAAAAGATGAGGATGTCATCTAAGTACACAAAAACAAAAAACCCAGAAAGGTCTCTAAAAATGTCAAAACAAAAACGTTGGGAAAACGGCCGGGGGGAAAAACAAAACCAAAAACCCGGGATATAGGGATTCGAAGTGCCCCCCCAGGGTTTTTAAAGGCCGTCTTCCCCTTCGTTTCCCTTCCCGATCCGGAAATTAGGTTTGGGATGCCCCCCGGGGGATCAATTTTGGAAAAACCCTCAGGCACCGAAAAAAAAACCCCCTGGCTAAAAAGAAACCCCGGGTCGGGGAAGTGGATGCTGGTTTTTCCCTTTTTTAGTGATCCTTTTTTAGCCCCTGGGGTCAATACAAGGGGGGGGCCTCCCTTTTTTCTCGACAAAGAAAAAAAACCCGCACCCCCCGGCCGGGGTGGATGTTCGTATGTGACATTTTTCCAGGCTTTTCCCCTTTATATATTTACGCATAGATTTCAGTTCCGGGTAGGGTAAGTTGAAAATACGACCCTTTGGCAGCTTGGCCCCCGGAAAACCCGGTCTATAGCGCAACATTGGCCGATGCGGCGGGAGGGTGTCCGCAACGGACTCAAACAAGGACATCTTCCAAAATCAGAGACAAAACGGGGATAGGGGATTTCACAAATTTTAAAAAACACCCCCAAGGACTGTACAGTCTTCAAATGAGGGGCCACATGACTCCCCCCCTTTTTAAACCCAAATCAGCAGTCCCCCAGTCCCAACGCCGGATTAAGAAGGCGTAACCCCTGGTAAGCCCAAAATAATATCAGTAAAAGTCCTCCATTAAAAAAAAAAAAAAATTGTTTCCCGGGAAAAAAGGGCCCCCCAACTTTTAACGTAATTTCAAGGGGAGGGGGATTCTATTCTTCCCCCCACAAGGGGGTTTAAATCAGCACCTAAACCGAAAAAGGGGGAACATAACGGGTTAGCTTTTAACCCTAAAAAATTGGGGCCCCAGTCCCTACTAAAAAAAACTAAACGTGCTCCTGAATCGTCATGGGTTGACACACAAAAATTTGGCCCCCGGAAAATTTAAAGGGTTTCCGGCCCAAAAAAATCTTTTTAACCCAAATTTAAAGGGGGAACCTTTCGCCGAGTTTTCCCTTAGGCGTTTGCCGATCTCCAAAGGACTTTGGCCGGGGGCGGGCACTCCCAAGGGCATGGCCCGGGGGCTCCCCCACAGTAGAAACACAAGGGAAATTTTTCCCCCTCGTGTTTCCTCCCGATAGCTGCCGCGCGGGGCCCCAAACCATGGGTTCCCCTCCCGACCCGCGCAGGAGATTGGGGAAAAAAAGGGGGAAGAGGAAATTTTAGCAGACATTTTGGAGAAAAAAATTAACAGGGGACTTCGATCCCAAACTTTCCCGAAAAACCCCCCCTCTTTTTCCCTTTCGTCTTTCTCTCAAAACCTTTTGTCGATAGTTTTCAGCTAAGGGCATAAAATCCCCAAGGTCTCTGGGAGTAGGTGACTGACCCCTCGATTTCCCTTTACAGCTTTAGACAACCCCCGTCGAAGAGGGTTTTTAAAAGGTGGAACAGGCCACCCAATTTTCCCAGTCCATTGGCGGGAATTCAGGGGCATACCCATCAGCGTGCGATGACCCCCCGCTGGATGGGTTTAAAAGAGGGTTTCCCCCAAAGCAGCCCCCGGGTTTGGGTTCAAACATAAATTTGGGCCAATGGGAAAAAAAAATTTGTCCACCCATCTCCCCCCAGGGGCCTCAGGGGGCATGCTAAATGCCCAAAATTTAGGTGGACCCTGGAGGAGGGGGCCCCCGCCCTGGCAACTTTCTCAGCCTCTGAGGAAAAAAAGGGTTTAAACCGAAAAAATAGGCGACAGGGTTCCCCGAAGGTCCAAACTTATCAGGGTTTCCCTCGAAACAGTCAGGAAAGTCCAGGTTTGGTTTTTGCTGTACCCTTTACCCCCCAAACCCGGGGGAGGGCCCCGGATTTAACGGGACCAACTGGGTCAGGAAAGGGGGAAATTGCCTGGAACCAGGGCGGAAATGAGTTTTGGGAATAAGGCCCCCCATTTTCCCCGGAATTTCGTGGTTAACTCCTCCAGACGGTTTCCCGAGGGCCCACAGATCTGTTTCTCATACTGGGAAACCCAGGGGGGAGAAGGTTTTGGTAGGGCCCCCTATAAAGGGCAGGGGCTGGGTCAGGGACACCACACAACAAATGGGGCCCTGAATCTGATCCCAAACCCCTTTTCCCTGCCTTTTGGGGAAACCCCACTCCCTTTTAAAAGGCCCGGGGCCCCCCCAGAAAATGAAAGCTGCATTGTCAAGGTGGTCCCGCGACCCCCGCCCCATCGCGGGGGACACCCGTGGTCACCGTCCAGCGGGGACCCCCGCCCGATTTACGGGGGGTGGGGGGCGCTCACCCCGGGCCCGGGCCCCGGTCTCCCCTACTTTAACCCCCCCGCGCCCCCTTTGGTCCCAGCCCCCCCGGCGCGCGCGTCCCCGACTTTTAAGGCGCCGGCGGGGCCCCCCTATTTGATTTAAAAGGGGCCCGTGTACCGGTAATTGGCTATTGCCGGGCCCCTTTCCCTTAATTTTTGCCTGCCCCCTTTCCCGGGGGCCCTTGCCGGGGAATTTAGTGGGAAATTTTTGCCTTTTGAGAAAGCGTTCTAAGGGCCCTTTTTCCCGATTTAAACCCTTTTTACCGAAACCTTTTGCTTTCCCTTTTCCCGACCCGCTTCTTGCCGCCGGGCCCGACCTTGAAACCTTCCAAAGACCCCGAACCTTGCCCCCTGCCCCGCCTTCTTTCCTGTCCCCCAAACGAGCCCCGCCTGACGATTTTTCACCGGCTATACCTCGGCTGACACCGCAAGCAAATCAAAATCAAGGGGGGCGACCCGGGAGAAATCCCGCCGCAGCAAGTCCATCCCGTTTTGCGGCCCGGGGTCTGGGGAAAACCGGGAACCCATTTGATTCCTTCCCCGGCGTGGCTTACACCACGCTTGCGGTGGTCCAGTGGATCCCTTCTACCCCGGGTACGTGCAGCACTGTTATAAGGTGACACGACGGGACAAACAACAACAAACAAAAAGTATAGGGGCCCAAATCAGAAACTTTGGGGCAACGGGGAAAAGAGCGTGAGCAGGGGGGGGAAAACCCGGTCCAAAGCCAAAGGTCGGAGGCATAGAAAAAGGAAAGCAAAATAGGGGAACTACGGGAAAAAAACCCTATAAAGGAAAAGATAAAAGGAAGGGGGCTAAAAATAGGAAGGGAGGAAAAGACCCAGGGGATAGGAAGCAGAATCTTCAATCACTGGAGTGAGATAAACCCCGAGAGTGCTGGAAATTCCTGGCAGGGGGTTGGGCCCGGGTTAATTGAGTCCCAGAAAAAAGAAGGTTCACACAAGAAAAAGTAAGGCCCAGTTTTTGGTCGCGGGCCTTCGCCGCGACCAAACCGATGCAGAACTGACAGCACGTGCTGTTTTTTTGTTAAATACCTACTGTACCCCCCCCCGAATTTAGGTTCTTCAACTCACTTTTGAATGTAGTAGTTTATTTGCAGGGCCCTAGAATATGATCACTATATCTAACAATGAAAGGTAAACTTTGTACTTTCCCTTTTCCCAAAAACGACCCCCCCCCCTTTCTGCATCTTTAAAACAAACCCCCATCTCCCTCAACTCCCTCAAAGCACTATATTCTGATGCTGACAATTTTGATGACACATTCTCAAAATTCTCCATATAAACTGCATAAGTCCCGTTCAATCAACATCTGTAGCGTGTCCATAGCTTCAACACGGGATGACCTAGGATAAAATGATGGATTAGTCCCTATATAAACCGCATGATGTACATCCCATGTTTGTAATGTATTTTGTGATTTTTGTAAATGCATTAAATCTATCAAGGCAAGTTGTTCACGGAATGTCAAGTTCATATGTTCCCTTGTTCCAACAGGATCATGAATTATCCTAGTATTCCAAGACTCTGTAGTATTGAGAGAGTTTTCCTCCTTAAAAAAATACTTCCGAACTGCAAGTCCCTATCCAAAACGGTTGACATCTAACAATGTTCTGAAAACATAAAAATTCTGTGTCGGCACAAAATTGAGTCCACTTGACAATAATTTCTGCTGATCTTTGAAAAGCACTTATGAAGAAATATTTAGAACACCGTCATCATTAACTGTGGTATTAACATCCGGAGGCACGATCCTCAATTCTCAGTTCTTGCTCCGGGTATGATATTTGTTGTTTTTATTTATGATGTTTCCTGCCACCTCTTTTGTAGCGTCTCCTGTGTTTTTGATGCAGGTAACAATAACTTCTAAATCTGCATGCTATTAGACTGCCCGGAATTAATCACATCTGCATCCTGACTCTGTGTTACTCTAGTATTAGGCTTATTGGCTTAATAGCAGACACCACGAGAACTAAAGGGTTAGACAGCAGGGATCAGAGTCAGTTCTGATCTCTGCTGCCAGCAGTCACAGCCAGCACCAGCACCATACATCTAGCACTATATCCCCTTCATTTTGCAAATTCATACTTGCTAACTTTTGAAAGTGGGCATCATGGAGATTCGAAGGTGCGGTGTGGTATGCGCGCCACACAAAAAATTTGCATGACCACGCCCTCTTGGTATCGAGTCACATCACCTTCACAAAAAGCCACGCCCACTCCCCCAAACTGTGTAATGGCTCTGGAAGAAAGCTAAATTAGGGTTTTGGAGTCACCCAGGTTTCCTGGAGGTTGGATAGCCTATTCAGCGTCCGGAAGAGCTAGGAGATACCGCTACAGTGTGCCTGTATATAAACCATTACACTACAGTCAATATTTCTACCATACAGTGATTATACAGTGGTAGATATCAGTGTATACAAAGCTCTGCAGACTGTATATTACCTACCTACAGTGACTTTATAGTGGTAGAAACCAGTGTACACAGGCGATGAAGACATTTAAGTGACTACAGTGCAGTTATATTTAGGGACTCACCGGAGACATCTTCTGTGACTGGAATTTCTCTTTTTTCCCTTTTCTTCTCCATCCTGTACAGACTGCAATGATGACCTCTCCTGACCACGATTCATCCCTGCAAAATTTACCACACAAACATCTTAGAATTCTTTTTTTTCAGCACTTCCCTACACATGCTCACATCTATACAAACTCACCATGGGGTGATAGGTGGGTGGTGTTATGGGTTAATAGGTGGGGAGCTTATGGGGTGAGAGATACAGGTGGAAAGGCTATGAGGTGATGGGTGGAGGTGAGAGGTGGTGAGGCATAACACAATGGTGGGGAAGGGGCAGGAGAGAGGAGTACAGAGCACAGCTTACAGTCTTCTTGAGGGTAGTGGCATAGAACCATTCCCCTGGCAAATTGTGCTGTAGCTGTGGTGTGTACCCTCCAGAATCATATTGTGCAGGTTTAACTCCGTACCCTGCATCCCCAGAAGATCAGCTACAGGCATGATCTTCAGGAGGTGCAGGAGATGAAGTTTAGTACTGTCCTTTTTTAATCTAATATTTATACAGGTTTCTCCTTTGGACTATGTCAAACTCATTGAATTATGTTAGACCAATTTTGGATTGATTTCTTAAATAAAATGGTGAAAGAGGGCGGATGTCGTGGAGTCTTTATTTAAATAAAAGGTTTTTTTGTGCAATTTGTTTCTGTTTTTTTTCCACCTAATTTCAGTTTTAGTAACAGAGGATCTGACAAACACCTCTCCATTAATAGCGCTCAGGCTTGTTGTCAGTCAGCAGTAGTTTTTGTCACCCCAAGGTTGACATTAACCGCATTTCACTATTACCCCAGTACCTAATGCACTAGAGGTAGTGGAAAGAGCCAGGTTACCGTCAGAAGCAGACGCTCTAATATGAGGGTAATGCTTCTGTGGTGGCTGCGGGCTAATATTTTTAGAGAGGGAAGGGACCAGTTTTAATGGACTTTCCCATTCTAATAGTATTAGGCTGCAGCTGTCAGTTTTACCTTGGCTGGTTATGGAAAATGTAGTGGATGCCCATGTTTAGATTTTCATTAAATAAATAATTTTTTTGAAAAAAAACAACAAATTGGGTTCCCCCCCTTTTTACACAACCAGCCAAGGTAAAACCGACAGTTGCAGCCTGATACTATCAGAATGGGAAGATATTGGTCCCTTCCCATTCTAAAAATATCAGCCTGCAGCTTCTCCAGAAGTGGACTATCACATTAGAGGGTCCACTTCTGGTGGTTACTGGCTCTTCCCAGTACCCCTGCTGCATTGGGTGTTGGCGTAATAGTGACATGGAGTTAGTGCCAGCCTTGGGTTACAAAAACCACCGGTGACTGATACTAAGCCCGAGCGATAGTAATGAAGAGGCGTCTGTCAGACACCTCCATTACTATCACTGGAATTATATGGAAAAAACACACACACAAATTGCATGAAAAAACTTTAATTAAAAACTTCCCGACACCAGTCCTCTTTAACCATTTTGTTTGAAAAGAATAGATCCAAGGTTGTTCTGACATAGTAAACCGAATCTGAAGAAGTCCAAATGGGAACCTGTAAATAAACAAACATTACACACATACATACACACCAGGAGAACTGGGTGACACCCATCGCCCACAGGTAACATCTAGCTTTCCATGATACGAATGCTGGGTGCCACCTCTGGAGTGTCACTGGATGCTGAATAGGCTTTTGCCATAGGCAAAGGAGCAAGGGACAGGAGACAACTTCTGACACCTGTGGCCTGTATCCTGCCCCCTGCGACTGCCAGAGACAGATCGCAGGGGGCAGGATACAGGAGCAAGAGACAGGAGAAAAGGGGGAAATTCCTCCACCCTGCAGTCTGTATCCAGCCCCCTGCAGCCACCAAAGACAGACCACAGGAGACAGGGAGCAGAGGGCAACTTCTACTCCTCTCCCACATACACTCAAACACACACACCCCTCCCTGCACACTGAAATACACACATATACCCCTCTACCACACACACAAACACACACTCAGCCCCCCCCACACACACTCCACCCCCCCCACACACACAAACTCTGGTAGTGCACTCACTTGTCCGGCTGCCGGCATTCTGGCACTTCACGCTGCCCTACTGGGAGCAGAGGGTGGAGTTTTGTGGCTCCCACTAAGCCCCACCCTCTTGCCTAGCAGTGCTCTAGGGCTTGTTGCTCATATAGCTTCCTAGGACACTACCAGAGCATCTCCGGCGGTGCAGTCAGTGGCTTCAGGGCGCTTGAGGCTGCCCTGATGCTGATAATAATACAAAGAACCTCCGGCAGCTGTTCAGCTGTGGGAGGTTTAACCAAACCTTCTGGGGGCGGGAGGGGATCCGCATTTGCGGAAGTGTGGGCAAGTATGCATACATTTATTATAAATTTATGGTGGAGGGCAGAAAGTGGTTCAAAATGATGTGTATTTTATAAATTTTTGGGGTCTTTAAATCCTTCATTGCTGATATCACACTGCTTCATAAAGGCTCTATGGTAGAGCTGAAATGTTGCACTGACATTAATAAAATAATTTTCTTGAATACCACTGAAGGAGTCCTGCAACTTTTTTAGAAGTATTTGGTGGTCTGGGTCAACACCAGTCGGCGAGGTGAGAATGTTAAATTGTAGGTCCCCACCTGAACTGAGGTCACCTTGTCATGGTGGATGAGGCCTCTCAGTTTAAAACGTTTACATTTTTTAATTTTTAAAATTTTTAGAATCTCAAATTTTCAGGTATCCAAGAATTAGCAGAAATCAATTTTAAAATAGTTCATATCTTCACTTAGCATTTGTACGTTGCGATCGATATGCTGTATTTGCATAGTTTGCTGTGATGCCAGCGTGCACCTACATCAGTTGATCAGTTTTATATCTTTGAATACCAGTCAACAGGCACTGCTTTTAAATTTTTTCTAGTGCTGCACTTCTTTCTATTTATTACTTTGTATCAGTGCTGGGACAAGGTCTTCCAGTGCCCTAGGCAAATAAGGCACAAAGTGCCCCCCAAATGGATAGGTCAGCCAACTCCTTGCGCCCTCTTTTCTGCTTGGGGTGAAGTGGCGCCCTAGCTGGTCGCCTACCTTTGCCTACCCATCGTCCCGGCCCTGCGTTGTATAAAAATAAATGATATCGTGTTTACAGATGGACATGCATTTGTTAATGTGAAGGTTCATCAGTGTATCTTTATTATACCTGTATCTATCTTATTTAATCAGTAGCAGAAAGGAAGAGTGGTACTTAGTTCAGTGATTGTGTTCAGTCTACTGGAAAGATATTTGTTTTCAACATATAAGATCATTGCAGTAATATCCTGGAGCTGCCTGGTGGAAGATCAGATGTTACTGAATAATGCAGATGCTCTGAAGCTCCCTCATTCTGCACAGAAAAAGGTCACTTTTATTTACAATTTTCTTGTTTGCTACATTCCCCAGGAGAAAGCCACCCAAGGACTTTCCAGCCTTGCCTCTAGTATAGACCAGCAGCTAATTACCATGTATCTGAATCGCAACCTGACAGGTATTGAACTCTGGTCTCCAGGGTGTGACTGAAAATACAACCAGTCGCCCAACTTCCTTAAACTATCTTCATGGCTTATTAAATTGACAATTCTCCATTTATTTGTCATCTCATCCTCAAAGTAGTGAGGAAGAAAGCATCAAATAATTCACTTTGCACAGGGCTCTGTTATTGACATGTGTTATATAATGTATATTATTTATTATTTAGTACGATTTAGGCCAATAAAAAGGAAATGCTCATAAATGGTTCATTCTAGAGAAATGATTGGGAGAAAATGTCAACAACTTGTAATTTATGTTTCCCTGCTGGCACGCTGTCCTAAAATATTGAGACACCTACATAAATAATCAGACACTTAAAAATTTTGGCTCTCTTAGGGTATGTTCACACGCTGTATTGGAGCACATATAGTACGCGCCGCAATACGGCGTGTGTTGTGGAACCACGCGCTGATCTAATTCTAAAGCACGGGGTGGAGGGGGGATGTGCGGCCTCTGTCCATGCCCTAAATTATACATTGGAAAAAACCATGCAGCATTATAAAGGTGTATTGCACACATTTGCTGCATCAATACCAATGCTGATACACCGCTATCCAGACATGTCAAATCACATCATCACAACAATCCCAAAACTTTACAATGTTGGTGTTTTTGACAAATTAAAATGGGACCTACACAAGATAACCTGAATAAAAGACAGCTACAGGAAGAAACTCGCTGGATTTATCAGTTGACTGCTCTTGCACCTGTAGGGTTATATGAAGGATTTACTTTTACTTCATTCTCATGTGGGACATTTATAAATATATAAATATCTAACTATACTTTTTGACCAGTAATAAATGTTATAGTTGATGTTAAGAATGTTAGTAGCTAATGTCTAATTAATTGAAACGTTTATAGTAGGAACTGATTACGTAGTGGTATCATCGCATAGGTATCAGTAAATTATATTTAAAATTTTTGGAAATTAACTATGGGCCACATGTATGAAAACTGTGTAGGTCTAAAACTATCTTTGTTGCCCATAGAAACCAATCAGAGCACCTCTTTATTTCATATAGTGCTGCGGAAAAATGAAAGTGGCGCTCTGATTGGTTGCTATGGGCAACAAAATGAGTTGTAGACCAAGAAAGTTTTCATACGTGTGGCCCTATGTTTTCTCTCATTACTGTCTCCAGTTAAGAATTTAGTAAAATTTACTCTAGTCATATAGTTTTCTCTAAGGGTTTGTTCACCTGGGATAATTTCGACGTGTATTTGCGCTCTAATACGGACGAGATGTGCGCCGAAATGACGGTAATCCATAGTTCTCATAGAGAATACAATACAATTGTATTGTACGCGTGGGGAGATAAGTGACATGTCAATTATTCGTGGCGAATACGCGCTGCAAGTAATAAATGCCAATGGGGCCGGCGGGCTGCAGGCGCCCCGTGCCTCGGGAGCTTGCGCTGATCAGCGCAAGCTCCCGAGGCACATGATGTAGTGCGGTGCGTACTGTACTACTACCTGTACAACTGTACTGTACAACTACCTGGCCTCCTATTGGCCAAGGCCTGAGACATGCGCACGTGCAGTTTCTCGCTCCGGCCGCAATTTCAATGAATACTCCTCTTCTGGCTTGCACTGGGTCTGTTTCACGATTGGTCCAGGTTACTGTCAATCAATCAACATGAAGGATTGGTCAATTTATTATGGTCTTATTGGCCTTATTGGTTGTGATGTATGAAGGAAGTCACATAGTAAGTTATCTAAGCCTAAGTTGGCGGTCTTAGCAGCTCATTGACCCATAAACCCCTGAAGTGGTCGCATCTTCATCGAAATATGTTGCTGAGGCAGTGATATCGATTCTTAGTATTAGACCTATGTGAGTTATGTGTAACAGGTTATAACCCGATATAATGCAGAAGCAAGTGCCTGACACAGTCTTATATATGTGATTAGTATAAGACAAACATATTAGTCTGGATGGATTTTTAAATATATTTTATGTTCTATCAATAAAAAGTTAAGTCTTATGGAAATAGCTGAAGTTAATGGTGATCATTTGAAAATTTGGTTAGTTACCCTTTGGAAAAATGCTTTTAGGGCTATAGCATCAAAGAGGATTTGTTTACACAAGCTTCATGTACATAGGAACTGTGAACAGCTCATGTTCCATTGAATTTCTGTCATTGTTACATGATTGTTCAGGGGGAGAAAGGGCATGGACATCATAGCAGGTGATTAATGGAGACTTGGGCACATTGCTTCTAAACCAGGGGGAAGGGGTCATCCATGATTTCAGTGGTACCTCTGCACCCCCTATATCTATACACTTGACTAGAAGGACAGGGAAGTGGATGTATTGCAGTATCCTCACAATGACATGGGAAAAGGAGCAATCTGATTGCTGGAGGCAGAAAATTTTCGAGTGCAGAAATCAGCAAGGGAAAGGGAAAAGACCTAAATTTTGCAGGTTAAATATGACATTTAAGGCAGCGTTTCAGCGACTATAAAACTACAGCTGTAATTCTTATTTTTTGGCTAGTACTGTGAGAACCCTTTTGCATTTTTAGAATCGCCTAATATTAACTGTATACATTAGTTTTATTATTCCATAATGATAGGAGAAGTTTAATATCTGACTGATTGCATTTCTATTCAAAAGTTTAAAAAAATCCGCGACGAGTGAAACTAAGTAAATAATGCTACGTACTCACCACATTCTGCTTTTTGATGGGTGCAATTGGTCTACCACCTGACCCAAGCTTAAAGAAATCTGTCAACCATTTTTTTTTTTTTTTACTAATTAATACCAGATACCAATCCATATTCTTTTCATCTTATACATTTATATTTTCTGATTGTAGATTTCTCAATTCTGTTGTTGGTATATGATTCTGGGGGCAACCATCTTGCCTGCACTGCTTTTAGCAGCATTTAGAGAGATGCTTTACAGCAGCTTCATGTACATAGGAGACTGTGAACAGAATCAGTTCCATTGACTTCTATAGGAGAGTTTTTAGGCATGCCCTGTGACCTGGGAAAATAGTCAGTATGCAGGGATGGGGAGAGGGTGAACTGTGACTATTTCCTATTCTGATTGGTGAATTCTGTGTTATCTATACACATTGGTGTCACCTTTCAGTGTAACCCTGCTTGTGCTAATAATGTGCTAAAAAATCCTTTTTGCTTTCTCAAGACTCGGTGGGTCAAAAGCAAATTGAGGATTTGTTACAAACCAACAGAGGGCGCTGTGGGGCTTCTCAGCCCCTTTCCCATAATGCCTTGTGATATGCAGATGCTAAGTAGAGGGCGAAAAGGCAAAACAAAAACTCTACAAGTCGTTCGTTCGGTGCTCTCCTTAAGGATAGATCTTCCCTTCCTGAGCTACCCGATGCCTCCCACACAGCCAGCCAGTATCTTCTCTACTCTGCACTGAAGAGGGACAAAAATCCCGAAACAGCGTTGTCTGTAGATAAGAGATACTGGCTTGGCTAAAAAATCCTTTTTGCTTTCTCAAGACTCGGTGGGTCAAAAGCAAATTGAGGATTTGTTACAACCAACAGAGGGCGCTGTGGGCTTCTCAGCCCCTTTCCCATAATGCCTTGTGATGTGCTAATAATGAGCAGACTACTGAAAATCTTTGTCTACTGAAAAGGAATTGAAAGACTTTTATTACACCTAGTGACCAAAGTAAAAACTGCAGGACTTAAGAATTTTTTACAAATATTGAAAGTGATATGACAAAGTAAAAAAAATATAACCCACATTTTTTTTTTTTTATTTATTTTAATTTTTTAGGTCATATTACCTATAAGAATGGCTCCATTGTGAAGACATGGATGAAAAAAATTATATGAATTTTGGAAAAAAGGGTGTGCTGTTCTCTCATTTTCACTGAACAGGGAAAAGAGGCAGCAACTGATAGACAGATGATAAATGGCAGAGGGATACAAGTGTGCCAGTGTGAGATGGTTTTAATGGTCAGATATTAACTTTAGAAAATGATTGCAGTGATTGCACCTTTTTGAATCACCCGTTTTATTTAGTCCATAACAGCATACAGAAGAATAGCATTATCGTTTCACTGTTTAATGTGGCTTATAACACATGAGTATTTAAATGAGCGTTCTCCAATCAAGACAACACATCAATTAACCAATCATATTTGAAGAGATTAAACCCATGATTATTGTGGTAAAACACCAACTGTGCATTTATCACCCAATCCATGTAAAATGATGTATACATATAAGTGACTTTCATAACGTAGCAGTGTCTTTTATAATTTACTTTTATAATATAACAATTGTCACCAGATTTATTAATACTGTCTAATACTTACACTGTGTAAAGATAAGAGACTAGACTTTCTAAAAATGTATGATGAATCTGGTGCATGCTTAGATACTTCTGTCTAACTTTACACCATTTACTAGTTGGCTAAGTTTGTGCCGAAAATTGCGGCATAATTTTGGTGCATTTTTTGTTGCAAGGGTTTGCCTATTAAGCCATGTATTAAGCCATGCTATTTTGCCGAACGAGGTGAAAAGGTGTCTAAAATACATAATAAATGTGGTATAAAGCATATACAGTAGTATTTTGGCAGAATTATGGCCTTTCAATATGTACCACAGTGTATTAAAACATAACTAAAATGTACTATGTTGCCTGGCTCTGTTTGTATACTAAGTTGGTCCAAAAGTTCTAAGGGAGACATGTATGATTATGTTTTTCACCCTTTTCTGTCGTAAAATGTGCCTAAGTGAGCAATCTACGATGTGTAATGCGCATAATGAATGTGTTAGGCGCATTGTTCGTAAGACTCAACACTTTCTAATACGCCTAACATGAGGGAGCGTTTTGAGGGCTTTTGGAGGTGTTCTGGGGATGTGTCACACCACACTCGTAATATTAGACACATATATGAATGTGGTTCGACAAAACTAGGCGCATTTTTGCTCAGACAGGCAGACCTATTTCAATATGGTCTGCCTAATCCTAAGGAGTCGAAGTGGAGCTACATTTGCCATTAGGGTAAAAAAATGTCCAATATTTCTCAACTTAGAGCAATACAAAAAATAAAAAGTAATTTCTGATAATTATCAAACTATATAAAATTAAATTATTTAAATTTAATAAAAAATTAATATAAAAATATATAATATCCCAAAAAAATAAAAATATCTCATATAAAATGCATTTAAATTTAATAGAATCTAAAACTAGTTTTACATTAAATAACCCACTGATTATGTGAAATTTATTTTTGCTGCTCTCA
This sequence comes from Phyllomedusa bahiana, assembly GCA_025379985.1. Lineage (NCBI taxonomy): Eukaryota > Metazoa > Chordata > Amphibia > Anura > Hylidae > Phyllomedusa > Phyllomedusa bahiana. The sequence continues at coordinate 69,299 of JAODAL010011612.1, read as the reverse complement.
CCCTTTATTCTACATAGAGCATGAGCCAGCATAGCACAGGTCTTTCTGCGACCTGTTGTCCACCAAGCAAGATCAGTACCATAGTTTCTATTCACTGACATGCTATTCTAATGACTTTTCTTTTATTTTCAACCTATCTATAGCCTTTATACATGTTAGGCGCATTACTAATGCGCCTAAGTTCCATAATGCGCCTAATGCACAGATGAGGTGCAATGAAATTTAGACGAAACCCACTTTCATATATTCAGGCGCATCATACACTGAAAACAAGACTCAATTCACTTCAAAGCGCCTTCCTTCATAAATGTCTCCCTAAGAGTTTAAAAGTTGCTTCCATGTAGGTTGTTTTGGACTGAAAGAACATGTTTTTAGATCTGTCGGCAATCATCATGCTAACAAGTCAAAAAACAGCTTAAACTAATTAGATACATTATATTGTAAAGATATCATACATATTATTTGATTTGAATTATAAGGGTCTGTATAAACCAAGGCTTACCTATATTGCTGGAGTATTACGGTAAGTATGTGCAGGAAATGTGGCCATACTGTTATGAATAGATCCTGGCATCCTGTGAATTTTTGCTATTAAAGGTTTAATTTTGTTGAAGATTTTAATAGCTTGTTGACTGCATGCAAGGAACTAAACAAAGGGATATTAAATCACTGGTTAATGTGATTGAAGAATATTATCAAACCTACAGAAACTGCTGGGCTTTTGTGAGCAGAAAGAACAAAACATAAATACAGTATCTGAATACAGCAAACTTCCTAAAATATTTAAAAGTTCAAGAAAGTATAAATATATCCTCTTGACCTACCTACTCCTGCATACTTTCAGTATTAATTTTTTTAGGTAATGCACCAGTAGTCAAAGCAATGTACGGAAATCACTTCTAAATACAATGCTTACACAGATACATTGTGTTACATCCTCAAAGTAAGAGATTACAAAAGTACCAGGACCTTAAAGGGGTTGTCTCACCATGCAGTTTAAAAGCCACAGCCAGCTTCAGTCTCACACTTTCTGTTTAGACCGTGGGTGGTTCTATAGCAGTGTTTGGCATATCAGATCTGCTACTCCTAGTTGAGGCTGTTACATTAACATGACTTCTGGAGGTTTGTAAACTGTATTAGCCTACAAGGCTACAAAGCTCTAAAGGATTAAAGCTTGTCCTTAACATATATAACCAACCTCCTGTGCTGCTGAAAAGACTGAGCAGGGAGTGACCTCACCATTGTTGGACAGGGCAGTTATAGCTGACAAGGATGGTCAGTAACCTAGAGAAACTTGTGTTTTTAAATCCTCTGTGTCTCCTAGGTAAAGCAAAATCAGAACAACAATGCATTTAGTAATAGTATTTATCTACCTTTGCCTATATGTTTAATGCTAATCATTGTGGTGAGAAAACCCCTTTATATTTTGAGCAACTATAGACAACTGAAAATTCAAATGTTCCCTAATTCTAAACAATACACTGTTGAATAGGTCATAGGTCATGTTTTGTTGGAACGTCACGAGCCTACAGTACTCTTAAATCTTAGAGAGTACTAGTCAGTTTTCAAAACAGGAGCCAGGTGTCATATCAAGGGAAGTTCAGTGAGTCCTGACTGAACCCCAGCCCACTGTCCCTGCCTACTTTTCGAACTGCCCTAGTGGCAGCTCCCAACCGGGCGTCAGGGGAGAGAAAGGTCAGACAGTCCAAGTTGAAAACAGAGCAGTAACGTCAGGCCACAAATCAGAAAACGGAAGGATAACCAGAAAACAAGCCAGGGGTCAGAACACTGTCAGGAACGAGGTACTGAATCAGGAGACAAGCCAAGGTCAAGAACAAAAGCTGAGGTCTGGAATCAATGTAAGTATGCAATGGAAACAAGGGAAAACAACCAGGTATAAGCTTTCTCAGGCAAAGGTAGGAAGGCCTGTGGAGGTTTAAATGGTGCGCCCGGACACTGCCCCAGCAGCCAATTGGTGTGGTCTCTGGGCCCTCCTATTGGCCTCTGTGACACACCCTCTGTTCTGAGTGGTAGTAGAGCTGTCACTCCTGAGCTCAGCAGCAAAGCTTCTTCCATTGTGTGGAGAAGGGCCAGGTGAATTAACCCCTGCAGACCATTGCTCCTTAGAATCAGGGAACTGATCAGGAACGCAAATCCTGACACCAGGGCTTGCCCACTGCGGTATTGGATTTTGTGCTTGTTGGTCTCAACCAACACTTTCATATTAGGAGGCCAACAACACACTGGCAGTTGATAAGTTTGGGCTATCGGCCAATCCCATGCTTTTCTGAGAGTGAAACCTTTTAGGGCACCACATCTATATACTAACCTGGAGCGCTAAAAGAATCAATTTAGGCTGCCTAAAGAGAGCCTCATTGTAGGTCAGGGCAGTATCCTGTTTGATTTCTAAACCAATTCCTGACCAGGCTGTTTACACTCCTTTACTACGCACATTTGTGGGCTTAAAATTGCAGTTTGGACAGTTAGTATTAATTTTAATAAAATTTTATTTTGTGTGCATTTTCTTTTATTATTTTATTTTACATATTGTACCCCCATGAGGTCAGAAAGAGAGCGCTCAGGGGCATTTTTACATACATTCTTTGCACTGACTGCAGAGCTAATTTAGGTCAGTTAAGTCCCAGCAGCTCAGGCACTAACCAAGTCCCGGTGGTCATGTGACCCCCCAGGCCAAGAAGCAGGATACTGATGGGCTTCCTGCCTGACTACGTATAAAGCGCATATTAAGTGCTGTATATTCAGTGATCAAGAAGGCAGGGATGGTAACAAACAGTCCCTGTATTCTAAGTGAAAAGCCAGCTATTAATGAAAGCAAGCTTTCCACCTGCGCAGCTGCACAATAAGTGTGCAGCAGCGCTCTCTGCACAGACATTCCAGAACGTCCATGCAGAGATATACAGTGCCCAGATGTTTAAAGTTGACGGGCAGTTGGCAAGTAGGTTTTCCCTTAGTTCATTCGATAATGCTTCTAGGGTTACAGTAGTGCCGGTAATTTTGCTTAACAAGTGCTGGATGTAGGATTTCTGACTGATGCAACAGTATTCTGTTTGGTCATGTAATCTGCACTCTGGCTTAAAGACACAGTGCTTTTGATGCTGATAGGAAGTCAGTGTCTCTATGCATTCCTATGAGACTGACTGATACTCCCATAGAAGTACATACAGAGATTCATTTCTGTGTCACACAACCTTGTTGTGTGTTTCAGCTACTCCGTGTGCAGTTGTATGACCCAGCTACAGGTAAGCAAAATTACTGGCACTACCATGCACCTAAAAGCATAGTCTAGAGAACTATGGGGAAAAAAAAAACCCAGAATGGTCCTTTAAGGTGTTCCACGATTAAAGGGGTTCTCTCACTACAAGCTTTGCTTTGTATGTTAAAGATCTTGCAGAAACAAATTACTTTGCAATATATGTCCATTAACAGTGTCCTACCTATTCCTTGATATCCCTTCTTGTATACGCTACATCAGCTCCTCAGGTCGCTATAGCTACAGACCTGTTTGATGTTTCCTGATAGGCTGCCAGCACTAGGTGCTATAGCTACAGACCTGGCCTAGTAGAAGCCAGTAAACACACCTTTGAATTCAAAATGAAACCAAGAAAACAGGACTGAGATGAATCAATGTAGTGAGACAACCCCTTTAATGATGAGGCAGTGAACAGTTACACAAAATGCACTGTCAATGGTTTTAATAAACATGTATTTTTTTAAAGATGGGCTCCATATATGGCCCATTTGGGTGTTACAAATTATACTCTAGTTATCCTCTAAGTATTGGTACAATTATATGATGTAAGATACATTCAGAATCAATATACAGCCATAATAGTGTCATATTCTGAAAGGCAGGAGACTTCAATATAGAAACAAATCTGAAATTTCCAATCACTAAATGAACAGAACAGAGAGACAAGTATTATGAATAATTTGGAAATGTTGGATTCTGTATATGAGACAATATGAAAATATGAATCATGCTGTCATCAAACATATCCAACCATTGAGAGGAACGTGTCAAAACTGTGAAGAGGAACAATTATAAGTGTTTGTTCTCTGACAGCGCACACGATATGTTTACATATTGAAAGGCATCTATTAAAGTTGGAATTCCTACTTTCACAAGAACAAAAGTTGTAAATACATAATTCAACATAAAAGAGCTGTTTCACTAAGATGAACAAACCATATGGCACATAGTATAGGGTTGTAAGGTATTAATAGTAGAAAAAACTTTTCAACTTCCTATCTGGTTATTTTGTATTCTTTGTTCCCCCAGCACATTCCAGTCCTGGAAACGCATCTCCAAGCAAAACAGGAGAAAAAATCCCTACCACTCGGGGGAGCTTACTGCATATTCATGTATTATTAAAGGGGTTGTCTCATCTCAAACTTTCATCAGATGCATGAATGAAATAATGCTGCTTTGCTCTGTCACTTCCTGGTCAAGCTGTCTGTAATTAGCATATGAGCTCCGTGTATTCAGACTTCTGCCAATTAGATTAAGGCTATGTTCACATGGCATAATTGTGGGGCGTACAGTATGCCCCACAATTACGCTAGTTGTTTGGAAGTCGCGCTGATTGGCGCGTACTCCCGCGACCCAGGAGGGCTGGCAGCCAGCCGACCCCATAGACTGTCATTACATGTCACTTATCTCCCCGGGCGTACCATACGATCGCATTGTACGCCCAGGGAGGAAGTCGTAATCCATAGTTCTCTATGAGAACTGTGGATTACCATAATTTCGGCGTGCATCTCGCTTGTATTAGAGCGCAAATACGATGCAAAATGTGCACTGAAATTTGACCGTGTGAACATACCCTAACTCAGAAGCTTCCCTGGTCCTGACAAAATGAGATTTAAATAAACAGCAGTAATTACTTTATTTTGTCTGAAAGATCAGATAACAAGCTCTCACTGAAGTTCTGTGCTGCCAGGACCTGTGTGATGACTTCACTCCCTGCTATCAGATATAATAAACATCAGGGGGGGGGGGGGGGGGGGTGTTGTACACAGGGCGGACACTTGGGCAACCAGAGAGAGCACAGAAGGTAGCTCCTTAATAAACAAAAAATGAACAACGCAATATCTTTTGAAAACATCTTCATTTAGTGTTTTCTACATATTGAAAGCTGATGTTTGTAGCGAGACAACCCCATTAAATTCAATAGAAACTGCATAAACCCATGTGAAGTGAACGGCCTATAGTAGTAGTTGTAGACTGAGAAGATTTTGCCATGTAACTGGACAGTTTTGTGTGGGTAAGCATTGGATTTGGACCTCTGTATGAGAAAATAAGAGTTGCAACACCATAAGAATTGTCGTTCTACTTAGATTAAAAAACAAAACAAAACATAAAATAATATGTACACATTTCTGTTATGCACCTTTAACGGGTATGGTGAATTCGCTGGAACACCGCAAGCGGTGATGGCGTAAGCCACGCCAGGGAGCGGAGTCTAAGTAGCCCCCGGTATTCACCAGAGCCCGCTGCAAAGCGGGATGGACTTGATGCGGTGTGAGGCTACCAGGTCGCTACCCCTGACGTGACTTGCTTGCGATGGCGGCCGGGGTAATGCGTGGTACAGAATCGTAATCTGGAGGCGTAGTTGGGGACAGACAGAAGGTCAGGGCAGGCGGCAGAGGTTCGTGGTCAGAGACAGGCAGAAGGTCAGGGCAGGCGGAAAACAGGAAAGGTCAGGAAACGTAGCGGACAGACTGGTACACGGCTAATCAGACAGGACTTCAAACACTCTCTAGACTAGGCAACGCACACCAACGAACTGGCAGAGAGTGCTGGGGGCGTCTCCCTTAAATAGGACCAGCGGCCGGCAATAGACAATTACCGGGACGCTGGCCCTTTAAATCCAGACCAGCTGTCGCGCGCACGCCCTAAGCAGCGGGTACGTGCGCGGCGGAAGGGACAGGTAGGAGCAGTGTGCACCGGAGCGTGGACGGGTAAGTGGACCGGCATCATGGACCGAGCAGCTGAGGGATGGCTGCGGGGAGCCGCGGCACCCGCGCTGGACCCCCTGCAGGCAGGGGGCGGCCGCGGGGGCGACAGCACTCGCGCCATCCCCCATGAGAGCACCATTGCTAACGAATATTGTCAGCTGTAAGTAACAGCTGGCATCAGTGTTTTGCCAAGTGTTAGAAATACAGGTTCTGGATACGGATTTAAAGAAGGCCAGTCAATAAGGATATAACACAATTTTATTTACAATAGTCCAATAATAAATCAAGAATGATAGAATGATAATAACATGAATTGATTACAGAAAATAGTGTGAAAAATAAGTTATTTACAGAGGTTCAACTTACGGCTTCACTGAGGGCTTTTTGCTTCATCTATCCAGAATGGTTCAGCCATTGAGAAGCGCAATGGTGAGGACACAGAACCCACGGGATAACTACACCGTGTAATCGTCATTACACGGGTTTAGGCTTCTAAAGTCACCACCCGTTTCATGAACTTGTATATCTTACAAAAAGAAAATGGTGGACACACCTAATGCAATTGTGCCTTTGTTTTTTTGTTTGATTTTTGTTGGAGTTTACACTGAACAGTTTAGTTGACATGTTGTCTGTATTCTGCCAATCAGTACGTTATCACCGAATGTCACCACTATGTAGTAACTCATATCACCATAATGTTACTGACCAAACCAGTATACCAAGACCAATATTACCAATGACAACAACATACAAAGACCAAATAATACCAGCACATCATGACCACAAATCACCACAGTAAAGCGACTCAATAAAACCACCATACAGTTACTGACTATAAACCATTACCATAAGACCACTATTACCACCATATAGTGGTATATATTAGTTGTACACAAGCGCTTTGCACACAAAATTGATTATAGTGCATATAGTGATCATATAGTGGAAGATACCAGTGTCCACAGGCTCTGCAGACTGTATATTACCACCATACAGTGACCATATTGGGATAAATACTAGTTTTACACAGGTGCTCTGTAGACACATAAGTGATTAAAGTGCAGTTGCATCCAGGGATTCACAGGTGATGGCTGATGAGTTGTTCTCTTTCCTTTTTCTTTCTTGATCCGCTCCAGAACCTCAGGACATCTCCTCCTGGCCACAACTAGTACCTGCAGAATTTACCACACAAACACGTTAAATTCCTCCCTTTTCCAGCACTTCTCTACAAATTCCCATCCAGAGTGCTCCAGATGGTGACAATGACCATACAGTAATTGTACCCCAAATATTGAAAGTGCCCCCAGCTGATTATAGGGCCCCAGTTGTGCCACCAGTAGGTAGAAAAAGACACATATTGTAGACAAACCACCTCGCCACAAAAAATTAGGCAGGCAGCTTCTTTTAGGTAGATTAGACCCTAAATATTAGTCAGTTAAGTGGCAGACTTTTCCTATTAATTAGGTAAAGTCCCACTTCATTATAGGGCTCCCTCTAGTAGATAGGTAAGTAGATAGGGCCCCTTCTAGTAGACAGGTAAGTAGATACTGCCCCCTCTAGTAGGTAGGTAGATGCCCCCTCTAGTAGTTAGGTAGACAGGGCCCCTTATACTAGGAAGGCAGGTAGATAGGACCCCTTATAAAAATATAGACAGGTAGATAGGGCCCCTTGTGACAGGTAGATAGATAGGATCACTTATAGCTGGTAGGTAGGTAGATAGGGCTACTTATATTATGTAGGCAGGTAGATATGGCCACTTATGATGGGTAAGGACATCCCTTAATAGGTAGGCAGGTATTCTGACCCCCCACCCTAGTAAAAAAATAAAAATATTAAGGCTATGTCTACACAACATTGGACAAAAAAACGACCTGAAAACCAAATCCTAAAAACGTTCATAAAACTGAGTTTTTTGTCTACTGCCTGTCAAAAGTTGTTGAAAAAATGTCCGGTTTTTGGCGCAATTTGCATTTTTTTTGCGTGTTTTTGCAGCGCTTTTTAGAGTGGTTTTTGTTTTGCAGAGATGCACAGCAATAGGTTTGCTATGTATTTCTGCAAAAAACACGAAAAAAACATCCGCCGCTTTACATAGACTCCAATAGTAAATTTTCTGCCCTGCTCAGTCGTTTCTTGCAACATGTTTGAAAAAAAAAACCAACAAATAAAACAAGCAGAAAAAAGAAGCTCTGTGGATACAACCAGATGTTTTTACTATAGAAGTCTATGTGACCTCTTCTCAGTTGTTTTTTCTGTGTTTTTAGAAAACGAAAAATGCTGGAAAAACAGACGTTTTACTGTGCTGTGTGAACATGGCTTAATACTAACCTCGGATCTCCTCTCTTCTTTGAATCTGGAGTGGGTTGTGTGATGTTATCAAGCCCCCATCTCCGGAACACCAGCTTCAGTCTCTGCTAGGTCCCAAGCCTAGGCATAGACTTAGAGCCTAGTACAGGCAGCAGCGTGATGTCACCATTGCATTGCGCAGCTGCCTCCAGTGACTGAATGGCTGGGATCAGTGCATCCTGACCATTTATCCTTGGCTATGGTGGCTGTGATCGCTGCATCGCTGGGTCTATGTGACCCAGCGATACAGCGTGTGGCGATAGGGCACTGTGGGCCCCTCTGGCTCAGGTGCCTGGTTGCAAATTCGACTGACGCGAACCCTATAGCTACGCCTCTGATTCATGTGTACAATTGTAGATTAAATCAACAGGAGTGTAAACAGACTTGTGACTTTGTACCAGTAAAAACAAGAAGACATTGGTGGACATGTATGATCAGAGTTTTTGCTTGTTTTCTGCTGTATAGTGCGCCTCTCTGTGCCAGCTCCGCTGCCGGACGCACCTCCCCTATGTGATAGGTGCAATAGATGCAAAGTTCGCCACTTTCTAATGCGCCTAACATGACGGGGCGTGCTGCGGGCGTTCTGGGGCGGGACGCACCACATTCGAAAACACCGACGCATGTATGAATACGGGTTGGCAAAGCGAGGCGCATTACAGCTCCGACAGGCAGACCTATTGCAATGTGGTCTGTCTGCCGGAGGCGTCGAAGTTTGCCCCGCATTCATGAGCGCACTTCGGCGCCGACATACATCAGGCGCAGGTTTCACGGAAAAAAATGTGAAAACAGGCGCTTTGACGCACTGAACTTCATATATGTCCCCCATTGTGTCAATAGAACAGGCTAGATATGCAAGCTTTGCATAATTATAGTTTAAGATATACATTTGATATAAAATAAAAATGATTCACTATAATGTGACTCAAAATAGTATTTTGTTCTACTAGCACTACAACCAGCCAATATAAACCAGTCAATATGATCTTGCTCCATATCTTTGCTGAGTCTGACGGCAAAACATGTCAGGGGGCTTTAATCTGATTTTTTAAGACTGCTATCACAGACCCCTATTATAAGTGCTACAGTCTGCAGATGTTGTGCTATATGCTCAAAGAGCTGTTCCCACCATAGACTGTGATGGGAAAAAGCTATTGATATGCCATAGATCAGGGTCATACCTCTGGGACCTGCACTCATTTCGGGAATAGGCCCCTAAAAGTTACAGAACTGAATGGAGAGCCAGTCGTCCTTGTGCACGGTTCATTATTCTGTTCTATGGGAGTATCAATGACAGCCGAGCCAATCAGTGGAGGTCTGATTTAAGATTGCGTTACGCAATATGTGATAGTGTGTTTCTGAACACCTTAACACTGACGTGTTCATATTAATATAACTTAAGTATGGAGGTACACGCCTCTTAATACATTTGACACATATTTTGGCTGCCCATGTGTCAGAAACTAGAATTTAGATTTCCGTGCACTTTTGATACAATCTTCAGGCTGCAGGAGGACATGTCCCCTTTTTCTAGAAATGGCTACTTTTTTATGCAGCGAGCAAAGAGTAAAAATATTTTTTTAAAAGTTGCACATTTTTGTACAAGTGCGGCTTAAATTCTGACGTACGTGGCTTAACAAATTCCCACCACAATTTTCTTCTCAGTATTCTACCGCAAGTTTCCTTCATTTAAAAGTGACATATCTGTGTATTACTCCGCCAGTGGCCTCTGAACAAGCAATTGATGACAAGCTTTGATTTAGCAGCATGACTAGGGAATTTACATTTTAATTAACCTAGTATTAGAGACTTCTGGATAGTGCATTATCTGCCTTATTGAAAATTCAGTCGCTATGTTAATTACATATCAGAAATGAATGGGCTTTAGGTAAAACACAAAACTAAATTGTCATTATCTCTCTAGTTTTGCTATAAACTCTTGTTGGATTGGAGCCACAGGCTACAGTGTACACAATTACAAATTCACTGTAGGTCGCACTGAGAAACCTCTGCTGTGTTTATATTCTTACTGGGACCTTTCTGTCACCATTGTGGATTGTAACAGAACTGACACAGGCATCACTTAAACAGTTTCTGATAATAATTGCCGAGAAGTAGTTCAGTTTCTGCATCTTTATTTTAGGGCATAAAATTAACACAAAACTCTGATGCTGATTTCAGATGAAGGATTGCACTGTGTATTGCATTTTAATTGTTGTATTACAATACTTCCAACTGTTCCGGATCCCGTGGGACAGTCCTTGATTCCAGGGGCTTTCCTAGTCCTGAGCAGTGAGAAGTATGTCCCAGGGAACCATTGCATGTGCCCTTGTTCCGTGGGTCAGAGCTGTATTTTTGAGTGTTTGCAGGTCTTCAGGATGCACAAACTATCAAAAACCATGGCAGAGCAGACAAGCATCAGCTCCCTGCCAAGCCGATTACCATTGTTGATTGAAAGCTGTATTAGGCCTGCAGCCTACCAGACATCAGGGGAATGTACTGATGCGGGCAGCATGATGATGTAACAGTGCCTGAGCTAATTGTCACTCAATGGAGCCTCCTGCTGCACGTCTAGGGAATGTGGAGAGATTATTTTTTTTAATTTTATTTCACCAATTTGAGGACTATTAAAGATGACTGCTTTACCTAATTACATTTTTCCTATCTAATTTTACCAAGACTTTACCTGTCCCCCTGAGGCCTTACATACCTACAAGGTCTGTCTACTTAAGTATATTGCACCTTATCTACCTGAATAAAGGATGTGATTTGATTACTGCTGTTTGGATTGAGTCCTGACCAAAAAGGACTGTACATATCTATGTGAACGCTTCTTGGGGCGATGTACGTGCACCGTTACCTAAGCATTTTGTATGGACAATGTGACATGCTGGCTAAATTGTCTGTATTGTGTTGATCTGCCTTGTTTACCTGCCTACCTACTAGTGGCCTTGTCAGCTTAATTACCAAACACCTTGTCTGCCTACCTTCCTAACTGTGGCTATGGCTACCTACCTACTTGAGGCCCACTTACCTAATGCATTGTTTACCTACCCATCTGGGGCTTTCCCTACCTACTGTAAATATCTCAGGCCTTGCCTACTTATCTATCTGGGGCTCTGTCTGTCTACCTACCTGAACCTTACTTTCTACAGAAAAAAAAGTATGATGGGGCCATTAAATATTTCATTTTTATTTAGACCAAAAAATAATTAAAATTAGTACATACAATTAGAGTAAAACCATCACACACAATAAGTATCACACACAAAAAGAAACATGAAGGCAAAAGTATAATTTTATACTATATGTACAACAGCAAAAAATAAATAAGTAACCTTATAAGTAACTTCCCTGGGGCTTGCCTGTTTACCTATTAGAGCCTTGTCTACCTACCTGGAGCCTTGCCTACCTACTCATCTACAGAACTGAGGCCTAATCTACTGGTATAGACATATTGGGAGGAGGGGCTTAAATCTCTAATGGTGGCACCTACTCCACTGAAAGGAGAGTCTACATACCCAGCATCACGGTTCTGCCTAGTTTCTATCTAACTAATTGGAGGGGACGGGGGGGGGGGAGATTCTGCTTAACTTTGGTCTACCTACCCAAAAGGGGGTCCACCTATTTTCAGGGCTGAGTTTAGAATTCATAGAGCCCATACACTTTAGATAGCTGTTTGTTGCTGTTTCTATATTTTTTGCTGGTTTCCCCCTGGATTATGTCAGGCTCGTTGAACTTTGTCAGACCAGCATTGAATTCATTTCTTTAATAAAATTATCAACAAGAAATGTTGTCAAGTAGTGTTTATTTAAATAAACTGTTTTTGTTTGTTGTTTTAGTGTTTTTTGATTACTAGGTTGTTGCCCCCCAATGCTGACACTAGCCACCTCTCACTACTACACGAGCAGTACTGGGAAGAGCTGGGTTCTATTATGATGGTCCACTTCTGGAGTGGCTGCTGCCCATACCTGACCTGACCTAATTTTTTTTCTTATTATTTACTTATTAAAAGTCTAAAAATAGGCATTCCACTATGAGCAATCAATAAATAATTAAAATAAAACAATCTGACTCCCCCTTTTTTTTTATAACCAGCCAATGAAAAACTGACAACTGCATGCTGATACTATCAGGATGGGAAGGTCCATGAGTGTTGGCTCCTTTTCCCCCTAAAAATACCAGACTGCAGTAGTCAAAGAAGCAGACCATCGCTACTGATGACAACCGGACTCTTCCTATTACTGCTGGTGTATTAGAATGTACTGAGATAATAATGTCAACTTTGGGGTAACAAAAACCACCACATTATCACCACATGACTAATAGACGTCGCTGCAGAAAGATGACCTGCACCTCCCTATAGTTGGTGGGAGGTCGTTACAGAAAACAGGCTAAAAAAGAAGAAAATAAAGGGGGAAGGGTCTTTAACCATGCTTGCACAACACAAAATATATTATAATGTTCTATGTGATGTACATCTAAACATGCACCTGCTGAGCAAGATCAGTTAACATCACATGCCAAAACAGCAAGTTGCTGTTATTTGTTGGTGGGCGGATATAGGGGGAAGGGAATTCGAGTGAGATAGAATTAGATTTTGTGGTATGTAGTCATAGCTGAGGAGCAACTGGAATTCATAGGGCCCCACAGCAAAATGAGATAGGCCTTCACCACCTAATTGCAAGAAAATTAAGTAGCAACAAACACAGCAGTAATTAGTAGTTAACAGCTCCATTCCTAGAGCAGTCTCTGCTAACGCCAGGGACCAAAGGAGGTCTCTGATCCCTGGCGTTTAACTCTTTGATTGTGGTGATCTGTGACCACTGCATAATCAAAGGGGATTTCTATGCTCCTTAGGGTCACTGGGACTCCTGATAACCTGATGGAGCCCAGGGAATGTGTGTACAGTCAGCCTTGGGGACCTAGAGTAGCTGCCTGGCTGTCTGTATAGTAAGCCTGCGGTCAGAGCACACTGTGTGCTGCCCTGACTGTAGCCTGTGTCAGTAAGACACAGATTGTAATGTAATTGTATATTCATGTATGCTAATACATTACTAAGTGTAAAAGAATGTACAATAGTTATCCCTTAATGGGATTAAAAGCTAAACTAAAATAAATAAATAAAAAACGAAAATTATCTAAATAATAAAATAAAAATAAATATTTCATAAAAAAATTATTGTGCACACACTACCACACAAAACAAACCCTACCCATATTAGGTATTCACAAGACCTTAATAGCCTGTAGAAATTAACTGGTCATTAAGATCTTTTCAGACCTGTGCTTAAGGGGTTAATAGGCACAATTAGAATTGACATCTGTGTATATTAAGAGGCACGGTGTGAATGATGTGGCCTTGATAAAGTGTGACTGCAAGTGAAACGACTGCTGGTCCTGATGTTATCTACATCCAAAAGACCATTAATAAAGGAGCTATTTTGGTACAAGTATGCAGGGGCGTAGCTAAAGACTCATGGGCCTGGGGTGCAAAACTTCAGCTTGCGCCTCTCCTACTACCAGACACTGTCTGTAGACTAATACTTTTCAACAACAGGTTCCCTACTTGACGTGACGGCGCGCTGCAAAAAATTATTTCTATTAAAACGAATCGTCCAACAGAAGAAAATTAATTTCAAATGCGGCAAAAGGAAAACAAGTTTTACGGCCAAAGTGTCTGTTCCCTCTTGCCATCTCCCCCTTTAAAAAAAATAATAATGGGGTTAACAGGAAAAAAATGCAATTGTGCCTTTTGTTTTATGGGTTTAGTTTTTGTTGGAGTTTATGCTGAACAATTCAATTGACAAAACCAGTATACCAAGACCAATAATACCAATGACAACAATATACAAGGACCAAATTATACCACCACATCATGACCACATCTTACCACCGTAAACAATTTGAATAATTCCATTGTACTGTAACTGAATATAAAACATTACACTAAGACCACTATTACCACCATACAGGGACCATATATTGGTAGATAACAGTGTACACAGATTCTGCAGCCCTATAAGTGATTATAGGGCCGTTACATTTAGACTCACAGGTGATGTCTTATTGGATGAGTTGTTCTCTTTCCCTTTTCTTTCTCCATCCGGCCCAGACCATCATGATGACTTCTCCCAGCCACAACTCGTCCCTGCAGACATGTTAGACACCAAACAGTGAAAGTGCCCCCAGCAGATTATTAGGCCCCCACTTGTGCCACCAGTATTTAGGAACACACTCCATATAGTAGACAGCTTCCCCAAATTAGACAGGCAGTTAGGAAGACATTTGTTTTAGGTGGGTTAGACCTTAAAAGTAGTCAGATAAGTAGGCAGACTCTTCCAATAAAGTAGGTAACGTCCCCCTTCAGTATAGGGCCCCTTCTAGTAGATAGGTAAGTAGATATAGCCCCCTACAGTGGAAAGGTAAGAACATAGAATCTATCTAGTAGGTAGGTAGATGTTTTCTCTAGTAGGAAGGCAGGCAGATAGGACCTCTTCTGGTATGTAGGCAGGTAGATAGAACTCCTTATGGTAGGTAGGTAGATAGGGCCAGTTATAGTAGGTAGGCAGGTAGAAAGGGCCCCTAATGGTATTTAGGTAGGTAAACAGGGCCACTTATGGTAGGTAGGCAGGTAGATAGGGCACCTAATAGTAGGTGGGAAGGTAGATAGAGCAGTTATACAGTAATAGTTAGATAGGGCCTCTTCAAGTAAGTAGGTAGGTTAGCACTTTTCCAAGTGGGTAGGCAGGTATTCCAGCCTCTTACCCCCCATTAAGAAAAAAAAAAATAATACTCACCTCGGCTCTCCTGGCTGTTCTCCCGCAGAATACCTGTCTTATGGAGTGGGTGGCATGACATCATCATGCTGCCTGCTCCAGGATGCCAGTTCTGGCATCTGCTAAGCCACAAGCCTAAGCATAGTACAGACAGCGGCGCGATGACAAAATTACATTGCGCCGCTTTCTTCAGTGGGCTAAGCGGCTGATATCACTGTATACCGGCTGCTTAGAGTCAGTTGCTACCTGCACCATGCAGGCTGTGGTGGCGAGGTTTGCATGTGTGCCTCCAAGGCTCAGGGCCTCGGTCACAAGTGCGACCACTGAGACCCCTGTAGCTACGCCACTGCAAGTATAGTTAGTGCTGTGGATTTTATTTCTTTGAATGATTCTATGTGAATTTTGGATATTTTATGACTGCTGAGCAACATTGTGCTACCATTACCAACTGATTTTATACCTATTGGGTATGGGATCTGCTTAGGACTGGTGGTTCTGTGAGACCATTAGGATAAGGGAAGTGTCAGCTGTGTTTTACCACTAGGGTTGTAAAGTTGAAGGAGTCTTGGTGATTTCTTCTTGCCACATCATTATCAGATGGTAATAGCCCTCTGAAGGAAGTACAGGGGTATTGTCATTCTAAAACAGTATACATATTTTCCCTTTCAAGGTGTGTATACAACAAAAATTGTTGAACTACTGCCACACATTTTCCCAAAATACTCAAAAATACTTCTCAGACAAAGGAGAAAAAGTTCTTAAAGGGGTTGTCTCGCTACAAAGAATAGCTTTCAAATTGTAGGGAACACAAAATAAAGACATTTTCCAAATATATTGCTTTGTTCCTCTGTTTTCCCTAAGGAGATACAAGTGAATTTATGACCTCCCTGGCTATTTCAGTTCCCTCAGTAACTGACCTGTAAACAATTCTCCCCCTGCTGTTTGTTCAATGAGATAACAGTGAGTGATGTCATCACACAGGTCATGGCAGTGTCCATCCTGCTGAGCAGTAAAAAGCTTGATTTATGTAAAATAAACAGAACTGTAATTAGGGCTTTTGTTTTGGGGATCAGATAAAGCCTTCTGAGAGCAGTTTGAAAAGCTTCTAAGCTAATCTGATCTAATTAGCAACTGAAAGTACAGAGCATGGAGCTGTATGCAAATGAGTCAGTCTGAACCAGGAAGTGACAGAGTATTTCATTCATGCATTCTGTGAAACTCTGTAGGGAGACAACTCCTTAAAAGCTTAACATTTATTCAATAATTTAAAAGTTTAAAGCTAATGATAAACATGGCTGTTCCTAGGCTAAATTGCACTCAGGGTGGGGGTCAAGAAATTTCTCCCCCTCCCCATGACATAAGGCGCCACGATGCGACACAGTGCATCACCATCAACCAAATCCAAAATATACAAAAAGCTTTAACACAATGTGCTACGTATAAAACTACTAAATAATAGTCATCCAGTTACCAAATAACACTGCTACACCAACCAGAATCCCACATATCACCAGCACATAGTAGCCGAATAATACTGCCACACCATGACCACATATCACCACCACAAAGTAACTGAATAATACACCATACCATTATTGAATATAAGCCATTATACTACAAGTAATATTACCGGCATAAAGTGACCATACAGTGGTGGATACCAATTGTACACATGCTCTGCAGACATATAATCAATTACAGTAAAGTTACATCCAGGGACTTACAGGAGACGACTTAGAAGAGTTGTTCTCTTTTTCTTTTTTTTCTTCATCTGTCCCAGACCGCCATGGCGTCTTTTCCCGGCCACAACTCTTCATCATAGAATTTACAAAACAAATATCTTATACTCTTCAATTTATCAGCACTTCTCTACCAATTCCTACCTCTGTACAAACTCCCCATCTATAGCATCCCAAATGGTACTAATGAGCCCCTTGTGTCCCAAACAGGTAGGCAGTCCTCAATTAGATAGATGTATAGTGCCCCATTAGGTAGGTACACTTATAGGTCCCCCAATAGGTAGGTAGCTTGGTCCCATATAAAGTAGATAGGTAGTTAAATAGGCCTCCCAATAAGTAGAAATATAGGTCCCTATTATGTAGTTATATAGGCCCCTGTAGGTAGTTATTTGCCCCCCCTGGTAACCAGGTAGTACCCCCCTGGTAGCCAGGTAGTTATATTTCCCCTGTTGTCAGGTAGTTATATGCCTTTTGTAGCCAGGTAGTAGCCCCCTATAGCCAGGTAAGCAGTTGCCCAGTGTAACCAGGTAGGTAGTTGCCCAGTGTAGTCAATTAGTAGCCCCCTGTAGCCAGTAAGTTGTCCTCTGTAGTCAGGTAGTTGCCCCTGTAGCCCCCTATAGCCAGTAAATTGTCCCCTGTAGCCAGGTAGTAGTCCCCTGTAGTAAGCAAGTTGTCCTTTGTAGCCAGGTACTTGCCCCCTGTAGCCATGTAGCTGCCCCATGTAACCAGGTAGTATCCCCCTGTAGCCATTTAATAGCCCCCTGTAGCCAGTGAGTTGTCCTCTGTAGCCAGGTAGCAGCCCCTTGTAGCCAGGTAGTTGCCCCCTGTAACCAGGTAGTTGCCCCCTGTAGCCAGGTAGCTCTCCCCTGTAGCCAGGTAGTAGCCCCCTAGACGCTGATGTGTATGTACAGCGCTCACTGAGTGCTGTACATACAAGGGAGAAGGCAGGAGGTTAAAGATCCATCCTGCTTCTTCCCTGTAGGAGCAACTGCACTGAGTGTGTGCAGCTGCTGACTGACTCTGCACGGCCGTTTTACAACGGCTGTGCAGAGTCAAAGGCTAATTGCCGGGCGGGCGAGGCAGGCGGCCGTGGTGCCCCCTTCACTTGCCCCTAGGAATGGCTCTGATGGTAAATTACTTCAAGCCAGGTACAGAGATCACAGTCAAATAGGGCCAACACAAAAATGAGACAACCCAAGTGAGATAGCAGGGGAGACCTTTCCCTGGTAGACCCTATGGACCTGATACAATTGTCTAGTTCCTGGCCTACTCTTACAAGGTATTCGCCCCTATAAGTGATATTCTTTCTAGGAGGGTGTAGGGACTCCCTTGTGATGGTATTCTAGGGATTTTTCTAGTGTGTTGAGGAGTAGGATTCAGGCAGGGGCAAATACCCTGTAAGAAAAGGTCAGGGACTAGAGAATTGTATTAGGTCCATAGGGTCTACCAGGGAAAGATCCCCCCCTGCTATCTCACTTGGGTTGTCTCTTTTTTGTGTTGGCCTTATTGGATTGTGGTCTCTGCACCGGGCTTGTAGTAATTTATCATTAGCTTTATACTTTTAAAATATTGAATAAATGTTAAGTTTTAAGAATTTTTTCCCCCTTTGTCTGAGAAGTGTCTCTGTCAAGGGGTTCCAGAAATCTAAAGTAGTTCATGTTCCATGGTCACCAGGACTCTTTATGATGACTTATTTACAAGCTTCCATTAAGAAACTTGGCATACAAATCAGATGTTAAAGTACTGCATAGGTTGCATTTGTAGTCGCTGTTAATTTTATGACTCAGAATTAGATGTGGATCTTACTGCTTTTAACCAACATAAAATGATAGACGTATATATCCTAATAAAACACAAAGTACCGAGATATTTATTAGGAACTTGTAAAAGCTGTGGAGGCAGACTGGGTGCTGAATGAGATAAAGAGAAAAGGATGCATAAATTTAAAATAGCTACTATCAAGCTCCTTTGACTCAAAGTTGTGGATAGTTTTCTCTAGCTGTTTCCTACTGATGGTTGTTTTTGTGTGAAAGTTGCATTACAGTATTTCCATCACTGGAGTTGTTGTCACTTAGCCTTCCTGACTACCAAATTGCAAATCTGCCTAAATATACAGATAAATAAAAGTAAGAGTTCTAAACCAGGCATACTGCTATTCTGGAGTTTGGGATATGTTGGTGATGGGCAGCTGGCACTTGAAGTAGGTGTAATGGTAGCCATATGAATAACATTTTGTCTACATTTCCCCCCCAAACAATTACAGTGGTCCCTTAATTTACAAATGCCTTAGATAAAAGGCTTTTTTTTAGTATACAATATTTTATTTCATACCATTGTATTTTTAGAGAGATACTTTACTGCAGTTTCATTGATATAGGAGCCTGTGAACAAGAGTAGACCCATTGACTTCTATAGGAGAGTGTTATAGTCATGCTCTGCAACCTGGGAAGCAATCACTGTGCAGGGAGAGGGAGAGCTGTGACTATCTCCTATTGTGACTGGTGGATCCTGTGTTATCTATGCTCATTGGTGCCACCTTTCAGTGTGATCTTGCCTGTACTGATAATGTTTCTCTACAGAACAGGAAGTGTCAGACTAGTGGCCAAAGTGAAAGCTGCAAGATTCAAGATTTGTTTTTAAACTGATAGTGAAATGAAAATAAAAAAACACACAAATTCTTAAAAAATGTATTTAACATAAAGTATATGTTAAGCAATAAGTTATTTTCTGATGACACATTTCCTTTAAAGCAGTCTCTGAAAGAAACAACAAACAAATCCAAATGCATTGCTGTAAGAGTAGAAAATTAATGTAGTTGGACAAGACAAGTTCAGGACAGGCAGAGTTCAGTCAGCATGGTGGACAGGCTAACGTCAGAGAAAGCAATGTTTGAGCGGTATGTGAAACAGGTAGATGTTCAGGACAGGTGGAAGACAAACAGATATAGACATGCACAGAGTATATGAAGCACAGGAACACCTTTGCTAAATAAAGGAACTAAAGAACCTGTATTGGTGTTCTAGAGTACACTGGGTACATCAGTAGAGAAAGCTGATCTTTAGCATGTACTGGCCCTTTAAAGGTCTGCGTGGCAATAGGTGCGCATTGTAGATGGCGGTAGGAGGATATCAGTGGGGAAGCTGACAGGATTTCCCACCACTATTTGCCAAATTTTACAAAAACTACAGCATAGTGCAAACATGACAAAAGTGTGAATGTTACTGCTAACACCAACAATGTACCCTCAACAGAAGATAGATTAATTAATCTGCACACTGCAGTATAATAAATTTTCAGTGATCAATGTAACTTGGTTGGCATTTAAAAGGCTATTTCCTTTAGGGTATTTCCCCTATCTTGGGAATACAGGTTTTTCGCATTTGTGCACTACTCTCCATTATTTTCTATGAGAGTTTTGAATACAGCTGAGCATTGTGTTTGGTGGTGCTCAGCATTCCCATGGAACAGAATAGAGAGAAGTTCATAAGCACAACCATCTCTCTGTTCTGAACTGAGACTTTCTTCTATCCATTCCTGAGATAGGTGCTGGTCCCAGAAGACCCGCACCTAACGCTCATTGGTGGCATATTCTATTGATATGCCATCAATGTGTGCGATGAGAAGACCCCTTTAATAGGGCAAAATACTATCTGTACAGCGTTCTTACAAAGTACATACAGTATCTTATAAAAGTGAATAAACTTCTAACATATTGGTAAATATTGTATTATATCTTTTCATGGGACTACACTGAACATATGACACTTTGATGCAATGCAAGTAGTTCAGCATGGCACCTCATTGCAAAGAACTCTCTGAGGATCTGAAAAAAAATTGCTGCTCTACATAAAGATGCCCAAGGCCACGGTTGTCAAACTGCGTTTGACACCCCTGCCCTAGGCTATAATGAGATTGCCATACCCTGAAACTGAGCTGCAGCCCAGTGGACAGGACCATACAGCGGTTTCACAAAACATGGTCCATTCAGATCAAGAATCGCCATGGTCAACCAAAGAAGTTGAGTGCACATGCTCAGCATCATATCCATCAAAACAGATGTGTAAGTGCTGCGAGCAGTGTTGCAAAGGTTTAAGGGGTGGAAGGTCAGTCTGTCAGTGCTCAGATCATACTGCCCACACTGCATCAAATTAGTCTGCATGGCTGTCGTCCCAGCAGGAAGCCTCTTCTATAGATGATGAATCTCTGTTTTTTCATGTTTGGTTGACATCTTGTGGCTTTAAAAACAAATAAAAAAAAATGCTTTAATTTCCATTGTGTTATAATTAAAATTATTTTATAATTAGAATTCACATTTTGCACTTAAATGGTTGCACCAGAACAAATTAATATTGTAACTTGAGGGATCACTTTGCAACTAAAAACAGATTAATACAGTTTTAACAACATAAAACAAATTCAAGAATTTACACTGATAAACCATAACATTAGATACGAAAAATAATAACACTTGATTATCTTGTGACAAGGACATCTGTGAAGGGGTGGGATACATTAGGAAGCAAGGGTAGAATCAGTTTCTAACCTTTTCCTGACATTTGGTGTAACTATACATCATGATGCTGGGACAATGGTGCGGATTAGGTTTAGGAGCTGAGCCAACTCCATATACATTGGGTTACAACTGCTTACATCAACTTGCCATCTAGGCAGTTATACAGGATTGGAGTATCCTGTTCTCCTCCTAATTGCCCCCTCCCACGCAATGTGAGTACATGTTTACTATTATAAATGTTATTCATGCTTATTATGATCACAATAGAAATGAAACACGCGCATTAGGTAGCTAGATATAAAAAATATGTATAATAAATATAGCGTACCTTTTTAAAAATTTCTGTTCACATCAGTTCAGTCCATGGTGGAGTGATGAAGTCTGTATTGGTAATTGTGGTAAATATATCTCTCTTAGTGCTCCATAAATAACCAGCGTGTTCATAAATTCACAAATTGCCAGTCCAGAGCAAAAAAAGGACAAAAACACACCGCACAAACCACGTGAGCTATTACTGAATGCACTGGCCAGTGGTATTCTAACTCCACGTGATACTCTTGCAGCAATAGTGAAGAGATTGTCGGTTTTCAATGGGTGGCCACTTAGATGGTCTACTTACAGTCATATGAAAAAGTTTGGGCACCCCTATTAATCTTAATCATTTTTAGTTCTAAATATTTGGGTGTTTGCAACAGCCATTTCAATTTGATATATCTAATAACGAGGACACAGTAATATTTCCGGATTGAAATGAGGTTTATTGTACTAACACAAAATGTGCACTATTAGTTATTAGATATATCAAATTGAAATGGCTGTTGCAAATACCCAAATATTTAGAACTGAAAATTATTTAGATTAATAGGGGTGCCCAAACTTTTTCATATGACTGTATATGGAATGACACTATGAAATACTTAAAGTAAATAGAATATCCCATTGAATAGATATTGTCAAAATTGGAAAATTTTGCAAATATATGTAAGAAATTGTGTGTTTATACAGCACTCCTACCTCCATAGCCTGGTTGATGTAAATTATATCCCTTGTTGCTAGTAGATATGGTCATATGCTTGTAGTTATGGCCATGCTTTTTCTCTTATCTGGTAGAGCTACCACTGAGAGTCTCCACACCGCTGTTAACTAAATAGGGGCATGACTTAGAAGTAAGGTGGTGGTGGGAATGTAGTTCTGGTTAGTTGTTGAGAAATAGTCATGTGACCAACAATTGACCAGAAAAGATAATGAAATGAAAAGTGGAGAAGTGGAACATGGGGCATGAACTAAAGGTGATGTAAGGGTTATTTTTCTGACACATACATTATTTAAGTTAACTAAATGATATGTAATGTTTTGTTTGAAATCTTGACGATGGTAAAACCCCTTTAATGTCCCCTTTCTTAGGATCACACACTTACTACCAGATGCCCTCACATATTATAACAGATTGCTGGAGACTGGGGAACACTTTGTGATCAAGTTATTTTCTATAAACCCTTTTCGCAAGTAGAGATTGTGAAAAACAAAAAATCTCTCTAACCAAGAGTGTTGTTTAAAAGGACGCCAGAGGTTGTATTATATTTAGTCACTGTGAGAAAAAAAAGAACTCATTAACATCTGTAGTGCTTTGAAGTGTAACCCCTAGCCTTTTTGGGCTCTTCATAGCACTTAATTGCAGGCACTAGTTAGAGAGGACTTGGCAACACTCATCCTAAATGAAAGTTTTCATACTGGAGGCAGTCAGATATATCAGGCAAGATATTCTCCGTAGAAGCAATGCTCATTGTTTATTGCCTAACATTGACAGGTGTTATTTCAGGTATCGGTGGAGGGGTTAGAAGATTTGGTTTCCACCCACGGAATGAAAGCAATTGGCAAGGGATATAAATGACTGAAGTTGCCATAAAAGATGGTAATTATTAGATCACAGTACATTTAATGGATCATTTATTTATAGTACTGAAAGTGATTTACAAATGCCCATTATTTCCCATTTGAGTGTGACATGCTGCATGGATAAACATGTCAGTTATCAAGAAGGACAATTTTCTGCATCAAATGAATTATGTCAAGTTTACTCAAAGGGATTAGTAAAGTGGATCTGTCAAAAACAAAATGACGTAGTGTGTCTGTGCCTAGTCAAATCACTGAGATAACAGAAGTGGATTAAAATACACGAAAAGATAAATAAAAAGAAAAAACTTAATGGAATATAAAAAAAAACCTCTACTAATAGTTAGTAATAAAATAAATGTAAGATACAAAAAAGTCAATTAAGGGACTAAACATTATTAATAAAAAACCCACATATTGGGGGCCTAATAATATTGTATCTGCTTTGTAATATTTGCCAGTTTCTGTTCCACTTAAAGGGGTTGTCTCACTACAAGGATTGCTTTTAATGTTAACGATCTTTCAAAAACAAGTCACTTTGTAATATGTGTCCATTAACAATATCCTACCTATTCTGAGATATCCCCTCTTGTATGGGCTGCATGAGCTCCTTAGGTCACTATAGCTACAGACCTGTTTGATCTCTCCTGATAGGCTGCCAGCACTGGTCGCTATAGCTACAGAACTGATGTCCTCAGCAGCTCTTCACTGCAGGCCAGTAATAGCCAGTAAATTAAAAAATGAAACTGAGAAAACAGGACTGAGGTAAGATGAATCGATGTCGTGAAACAACCCCTTTAATATAATTAAATACAGTATAATTTAAAATAGAAATATTTTTTGACCTATTAATGCTCTTCACACCACATCCATTTCCAGTGATTTACTTATTCTATAGACAGATCAATAATAAGAAGGGAATAATGGAAGAAAATATCTTCCATAAACCATGGGGAGCTTACTGTACAGTATATAGGTTTCTATAGTTTCTAGTGAATTCAGTACTAGTTCTATAAATTCACATGGAGTGACTAAGACAACCAGAATTTTATGAGCCATTTTTTTTAAAAATATAAATGAACAGAAACCCTTTTTATACTTCTGTCTTCGCAGTCAAGTCATATTATTATAAGCACCAGCTAATATCTAGAGTAAATGCTGCATGCAGCATGGACAGTAGCTATATGGGCTGGGAGGGATTCAATGAGGCTGTCACAGGTATCTGAAGCCATGTTGACTGCATCTCACAGCTGCTGGAGGGTGCATGGGGGAGGATCCATAAAATGAACACAATGATCGAGGTGGTCCCATAGATGCTCATTTGGGTTCAAGTCTGGGGAATTAGGAAACCAGGATAGTACGTGAATTTTCCAGCTGAAAGGTCCCATCCACCCCAAGGAACACAATCAGCATATATAGGTGTATGTGATCTGCAAGGATGGGTTCATACCCAAATTAAAAGTGAATTTCATATGGATGACTGGACCAGAGGATGCCAAAAAAAATTCCCCAGACCATAATGCTCCTCCCAACAGCTTATGTTCTTCTAGCAATGGTTGCAGAGTGCTTTATCTCTGATGTTTCAAACTTGATACACTAAAGTCTATCTGTTTACTGAAGCAGAAAAATTCATGAAAGAAAGCAACCCTTTGTAAATCAGTGACACTGCCTTGAAAGTTGAAGCCTTTTCTGCTGATGCAACTTCATTAGCTGAGGTGCAGTGAACACCAGTCTTATTTGGAGCCCCACATGCTTTATGGTTCATTGAACTGTTGTTTTAGATACATATCTGGTAGCCCCTTGGTCAGGGGCATAACTAGAGAAGCTTGGGTCCCATAGCAAACTTTTGGAAACCACTCTCCTCCCCCCAACTATGAACATTTTCCTGGACTTCTTAATAATAGTCATGCAGTTACTAGATAATACAAGGAGCAAATACCTCACCATACATATCACCATCATACTGCTGCCAAACAAATCCCATTGTACCAAGACCAACATTACCAATAAAACTACTACATAAGAAACCCAATTATATAGCCAGAACATGACCACAAATTACTACCACATAGTGGCTGAATAATATCACTATACTATTACTGAATAAAGATCAGGACACAAAAGCCAATGTTTCCGCCATATAGTGACAATATAGTGGTAGATACCAGTGTACACAGGCTCTGCAGACTATTAGCTCCATACATTGACTATATAGTGGTAGAAATCAGTGTACAAAGGCTGTTCAGACTGTATATTACCACCATACAATCACTATATAGTGATAGATACCAGTATACACAGGCTCTTCAGACATATAAGTGATTACTGTGCAGTGACATCTTGTGACTCACAGTTGACATTTCTCTGACGAGTTGTTGACTTACCCTTTTCTTCTCCATCTGGTCCAGACCACCATGGTGAACTTAGTCACACCAGAACAACCCAGCACAAAATTGTCACAAAAAACCTCACTAATACCAGCACCTCCCTCATTGTCCCCCACCACTTTACAAACACTCCCATGGTATGGAATAGCATGAATAGTCAAGCTTATAGGAACAAGTCTCCTATGGAGGTGGGGAGGAACACAGGATTAAACCCCTGGAGACTGTGTTACAGCTATGGCCTGTCCCCCTCAGATTCATGTTAGGTAGGTAGACCCCATTATATAGGTTTGTAGGCTCCAGATAGATAGGTAGGCAGCAGTTTGGACCCGGGTAGGTGGGCAGTACATAGGCCCCTGAGTGTGTAAGGTGGAAGGTAGAATTGTAGGGTAGATGGGGCCTATGAATGGTATGTAGGTAGCAGGCCAGTAGTTAGGCCACAGGTTGGTAGACAGGTCCCACTTATGTAGGTATGCTGCAGGTTTGGCAGGTAGGAAGATTATCCCTAGGTAGGCAGTAGTTAGGCCCCAGCTAGGTATGCATCCACCAGGTAAATAGGTAGGCTATAGGAAGGGCTGAGGTAGCTATATAGCCTGTTACTAGGCCCCAGGTAGCTCCTATCTTAAACATATGTGTGGGCATTAGACAGGCATCATAATCTAGGTAGGCAGTTAGGATGGCCCCAGGTACTAGGAAGGTAGACTGTAGGTGAGCCTCAGGTAGCCTATGTGGAGTAGGCCATAAGTGGTCCCCACCCTCCGATGGCATAGACGGTAGGCTAAAGATGGGCCCCAGGTAGTTAGCTAGGTAGGCTGTAGGTGGGCCCCACATAGGTAGGTTGGCTTTAGGTGGGCCCCAGGTAGCTAGGCACATAATATATAGGTGGGCCCCACATAGGTAGGCTATAGTTCGGCCCCACATAGGTATATAGTCTACAGGTGGGCCCCACATAGGTATATAGTCTATAGGTGGGCCCCACATAGGTATATAGGCTATAGGTGGGCCCCACATAAGTAGGTAGACTATAGGTGGGCGCCACATAGGTAGACAGGCTATAGGTGGTTCCCACATAGGAAGGTAGCTAGGCTATAGGTAGGCCGCACATAGGTATGTAGGTAGGTTGTAGGTAGGCCCCATTGGAAAAAAAAAAGAAATTATGAACTCACCTCTCTCCATGATCTCACGACTCAAGGAGCGGCAGACCAGCTTATAAGCCTGGTGTAGGCGGCACGATCATATTACATCATTGTGCTGCCCACATCAGCAATAGGGGCCAGTTCCTAGTAGACTCTAGGTTGTAAGGCCTTAGGCTTACCAGCCTGAATAGCGAAACAGCACCGGCGGCGATTTGCTCTGTTGACACTGCGCAGTCACTGCCTCTGAATGCTCGGGACAGAGGGCCCTGTTGTTGTGAGGCAGAATACGCCGGGCCTCCTGCCGTTGTTTCATTTTGGTGGTGAACTACTTTGCTTTAGCTTGTATAACTTTGTAACCAGTATTCACATCTCATATCAATATCACATGGTCCGTCATAGTCTCCATATCAGTTATTTGCAATGGTGCCATTTTACCACTCACAATACACTTTCCCCAAAGCAGTTTGTGAACAGTGCAGAAACTGTTCAGTTTTAAGAAAAACAGGACAGCCCTTAGCTGAAAGTCAATAATTATCCCTTTTTGCAACTCTAATATATTGCCCCTTTTACCCATGACAGCAACGAGGGATACGTGTGCAGGCAGTCTATAATGGAAGTTACATATGCATCAAGACAGCTAACGACAAGGGACTTCCTTCATAAGCTATGCCCTGAGGATGTCAGAAGTAGGAAGTTCAACGGTATATATACTGTATCATATTTAATAGTCGGTTTACACCCGACACTCAGTAAGGAGATCTGCAACCACCTCCATGAAAACCAATGTATACCACTGAGTGGCCAACTTCTTTAACCAAATGCAATTTATTATATCAAAACAGTGCACCACTGCTATGAATAATAACAGGCAAGTTACTTGCTCTTAGTAGTAGAGTCACTCGGTTTATGATCCGACAGTCCATATTTATGGAAAAAAGTCACTTATGCAGCCTCATAGTGGAAGCGTCTCCTCCGTGTCCATGATAGCAATGGAGTTCCCAGCTGTATAGGCGGGCAGTGAGCGCAGCAGGCGCGGACGTTTCGAGATGCACCTCCTCTCGTTTTCTCAAGCTCTTGTGAAAGAGAGGATGAGCCTCTCGAAACGTTGCGCGCCTGCGCTCACTGCCCGCCTCACCAGCTGGACACTCCATTGCAACTCCTGGACACTAAGGAGACGCTCCACTATGCGCGAGCATTAAGTTACTTATTTCCATAAATAATGGACTGTCGGTCCCGAGGCCTACACTAAGCGCAAGTAACTTTGCCTGTTCTTATCATAGGCCGTGGTGCTACTGTTTTGATATAATAAATTGCATTTGGTTAATAAGTTGCCACTCAGAAGTAGGAAGTTGTCATAATAATGTGACGTCTGCGTATTTTTACTTTCATTGGGAAAAACTAATTTAGAAGTAATAAAACTCAATTAAAATAAAATCAAACAAATACAATAAATACAATGATCAAAAACAGAATGATGATTTTACTTTGTAAATGTTTGGACAGTTGGAAATTGTGGCAATTACTCTTTTTCTCATCCTTCCGCAGAACAAAATAAACAATAAATATATGGGAATACATTTTCAGAACAAAATTATATTGTTTGCCTCTGACTCTAGAGAGCAGTGATCCTAAATGCAAGTGGAACAGGAAGCAGGACTCATAGAGGGAGAGTTGACAAAACTAAAAATCTCTGTTTTCTTCTAGGTAAAATGGAAGCATTTCCCTAGGTCCCTAACTGGCAAATATGGATTCCCTTTCCTAATGATCCCTCTTGGCAAATCATCAATATGCAGATGGAACAGCTGATACAATCTGCAAACTACATAAACGCCTGTAACCAAAATATCTAAATTTAATCAAATTCCTGCTATAAATAACTCTACTTCGCATTGATAACAATATGTCCATCACATCTAGACACTGCATCACATTTCCATCAGTCATGCAAAGTGAAGTGCATGTATATACTGAAACATTCTAGAAATATGTACTGATACAATGATTCCCTGTATATTTTAGTCTTACTTTTCAGATAGTATTAATATTTTGAGTCATGAGTAATAGGGGTGGGAGGTCTACTTAAAGCAATAAAACAATTAGATATTTTTTCCACAACAAGAATTAGATTTTGTCACATAATGAATGCATAGTATTCTAGCTATTCAGAAAGCTAACATTGAGGTAGAAATAGGATAGCATTAGGAAGGCACAAATGAAGATCTGTCCCCAGGTTCCTACAGAGGTCTGTCACTTCTCTTCTTCATGTGCTTCTGCATTAGATCAATAATGTTTTCTGATTTGCTCTGTTGTTACTCAGCTGTACTGAATGGCCCTGTCAATTGTCTCCATTAATGCCTGGCGATAAGGTATTTCCTTGCAGGTCTTGCTACCCAGTTGTTTATGTTCTAGATCCAGTTTCCGACCTTGGTCCTGTTCCTGATTTCACTCCTGGTTATTTGCTTGGATACTTTGTTTGGTACTTTCATTACTTTATGACTCTGACCTTAGCTATGTTCCTGACCACGCTCTGTCTTGTCAAGAGCCGGACTGGGACTAAAATGCAGCCCTGGCACAAAACTATTATATCTGGCGCAATTTTTTCCGTGGTCACGCACCTAACCACCGGCTAAAATAAACATCACTAAGAACACATGACGTTTGGATATGGGATGAACCCCCGCTCTAACGAATACCCCATTCAAACACACGAATAAATACAAAAACACATACACTTTTTGGTGTCAAATGGCCACAGCTTATTCAAACCATTAAAAGTACAACAAACATGGAAGGAGTCAGGTGGAGTCAATACAATTGTGTTATATTCCCAGCTGTCTGACAAGCAGCACCCCGCAGACTGCAATAAAGGGGCGCACGCTCTGTCTTTGCCCAATCTAGCAGAGCCAGTACACTTTAGGGGGCACCAATGACCCAACTGAAGATCCTCACTGTCCTGATTAACCACAGTGCCCCGCGTGCCCCCCCTGGAAGCCATTACTATATAACCATCCTAAGGCTGTCCACAACCAAAAGCTCACTCATCACACCATGATGTTAACATCCTCTATTAGTTAAAATAGTCCACCAAAACTTGACCTGCAAACTTCCACCTGACCCGTAAAACCGCAACATAAATGCTGTGAACAGGTTATAATACCAAGATTCATAATTTTCCATTTTCTGTCTCTTTTCTTTCTATTTTTTTTTTTTTTTTTTTCTTTCTTTTCTTTCTTTTTTTTTTTTTTTGACCAAGTAGCAAATCCCAGACTCACTAGGAGTCATCCAACACAATCACTCAGAAAGATGAAAACCCCCTCTTGGAGGAAACCTCTAGGAACCATGGCGAAGGATCGCCTTCCCTTGTGTGCTTAAACGGATGAGAAGCAACACAAGTAACTCCATCAGTATCATAATAAATGTTTTGGTTTTTTTTTGTTTTTTTTTTAAACCAGGTATACAATCAAGTCAATATAAAACGAATACAATAATACATTCATCATTGTACAGATCATAGCTAAACACAAAGCTTCAGAGCATTCATAAATAAGGTGTGTGGTGGTAGGACATCATTCCTTGCTTCTTTATCAGAATAAAGATGAAGCAGGAAGTGAAGACCAGAAGTTTATAATCATAGCCTAACCCCACCCACCCTCACAGTAAACTCTTCCCGCATCCAGCCACTCCCCTCCCTCACATAACACAAACCCCCCCCTGCCTCATAACTATAAACTACACAGGCAATGAAGCATAAACTACAATGCAGGGATTACAAGCTGCCCTCCTCAACAACCTATCCCCTTTGCTCAAGTTACTTACAATAAATATACAATGCAAACACTGAAACTTCAGCATAAATACCTACAGCCAAAAACTCCCATACTATACGACGTGGAGCTCTAGGTTCCCCCTTACCAAAGTCATGGTCCCCCTTCGCTTAGGGCTTCGGGGGGTTCTAGAAAGAAGGTAAAAGTGGCAAATAGAAACCCAAAATCACAAGGTCATGGACAGGTATGCACTTGCTTTTACAATAAGGGACAAGTGTACATTGGCTGTCATGGACCTTTAATTTTATTTTTGCAATCCTCATCCAGGTGTGGCCTATTGGTGTTTGATGGGTTAAGCACTTGATAAAACTTGCAATACCACTATATAGTGACCATATAGTGGTCAGATACCAGTGCAGGTTGACATCACATGACAACAGAAAAGCAAAATAACCACATGACAACAGAAAAGCAAAATAACCACTGACATCGTAAAAAAGTACACATACTTGGTATCGCTGCATTTGTAAAAAAATGTCTGATCTATTAAAATATGACATCATTTATCCTGTATGCTGAACACCATAGAAGATACAAAATTCAGAACACTAAAATGGAAAAACAAAAAATTATTGGAGAGAATAGCATTTCAGTAACATTCGGTATCACCGGAATCGTAGCAACCTGCAGAATATGGATAACACATAATTTATACCAAAAAGTGGACTCCATAAAAACTTAACCCCTGTAACAATGTATAAAAATGTTGCAATTGTACTTTTTTCATTTTCCACCACACAGAGATTTTTTGTTTTTTTCCCAGTACATTATATGTTATGGTCAATGGTATCATTAAAAAGCATATCTTGTCCCACTAAAAATAAGCCCTCATATAGCTACATAGATGGAAAACTAAAAAAGTTATGGCTTTTGGAAGGTGGGGAGGAAAAAATTAAAACCAAATATCCGAACATGGCTACAACCTTAAGGGGTTTAGTAGCATACATTGTGTTAAAGGGTCTGCTGCTTATGTGAACATAATGTCTTCATTCAAATGATTTCCAATATGAAAATGTATTCATGGAAAATACTATACAGTTTGCATTTTCCTTCAATGATAGTAAAGTAAAACTACAATCATAGAGTTTACAACTAATGGTTGGAAAAAATATGTTTCATATTGGTTTGACCAATGGAGAAGATTTCCATCAGAAACCAATTATTTCACTCCTATAGACATTACGGTTATTATTAACAACCATGAGTTTGGTTGGCTCTTTTATAGTAAGCTTTACGGTCATTTTAAGATTACAGGAATAGATTGAGCAAGACTGTAACAATAGGGGAATAATTTGCTCACTGCATGGCTGCAGTATCCATGAGATGAAGTAAACACCTGCTCTTCTGTGCCTGCAGAAAGGGGCAAATTAATAATATAGTACAGTCCCCTCTTTACTGTTGCATTTCTTTGCTGCAAATTGTACAAAATTAAAATCAGAAGTGCCACAAATGTTACCACGACTTACAGAAAAATATCTTATTTCTGAGGTATTTTTTATGCCGAACATTATTGCAAACCCGTGGGGTGACATGTATGAACGGGGCTGCTGCAGAAGGCTGGCGTCTTTTCAGCCTGAAGACTAGCGCAGCCTCATTCACTCTATTTGCAACCAGGCGCACTCCAGTATCAGGCACATTACAAGGTGCCCATGGAACTTTGTAATGCGCCTGAGATCGGAGGGCATGCTGGATGTGTGTCGCACTACAACCGTATGAAGCTACACATTTATAGCTTCAGTATGGCAAATCCAGGGGCATTATTGCTGGAACAGTTAGAGCACTTTAAAAGTGGTTTTCCTGAGCCTGAATTGTCATTTTTGCACTAGAATGCACCTGATTTATGACCCGGAATAGAACAGGTTCATAGATTCAGGCGCATTTTAGACTACTATTGTGTGCAATAAAATTGGTGTCTGGGCGCCAAAAATCATACATGTCTCCCATGGAGTTTTTGCAGTAGTTTTACATAAATCATGCCAAAAAAGCAATCAGAAGATGTGCAAGAATTAAAATAGTGTTTATGCAGTGTAAACATAGTGAAGTGTGTCTACGTAGTGTAAGTTTTAAATGTATAGCGCAACGGTTCTCGACTCATAGACCGAGATCCAAATCTAAACTGCCGTAGTAGATGAACTGGAGAAAGGCAGTATCAGGAAGAGAACCACCGCTAAAGCATGGCACACAAGGTTCTGGTGCGCTGGCTAGCATTAAGATGCTGGTGTGCTGTGGTAAAGGGAGTGGAATACGCAGTAATTATATTAGTGGCCTGCAGTCTGAATTAATTCAATGGTCTGGAATCTGAATTAACTTAGTGGTCTGGTCTGGGATCTGATTAACTTTAAAGGGGTTTTGCCAAGAAGTGATTTCCTTAGCTAACAGGTTGTCACTGTCCACTTCAGTCTTGAAATAAGGGGCGTTGCGTTCCTGTGTTTAAAAAAACAAGTGCCCCCTCCATGATGTCATCGCACCACCTCCCATTCACCCTCCTGAGGCTGATACTCATTATGCAGTCAGCCTCTGTAGTGTGAGAAGCTCTGAGGTCTAGCTGAGAAAACATGGTGTTTGGCTGAACCACAGAAGAGAACTGTGCATTGTGCACAAGCTATATAGGTTTTGTTTTCTCCCTCTTATCTACTCAGGAGAAAAGATAAGATCCGAGCAGGCAGCCTTTACTGACTACTGCAGGGGGTGGTAAGAGGAGGAGCAGGGAGCTGACTGCATGTTTACTTATAAAATTACATTATAGTGATTCTATGAAAGGCTGTGTAGGAAACTGCCATTGTAATGTGAGTAGTGGTGTGGGTGTGACAGAGAGAAGCAGAGCTAGTGCGCATGCCCAGTAGCACTGCTCTGCTCTCCCTCTCCTCGTTCTGGTCGGAGATAATGTAAACAAGCAGTAAACAAATGAAAAGTCAGTAAGGCTGCAGCTGTGACAGGGAACATTTTTTTAAAACACAAATATGTAAAAAAGTGATTTAATATCCATTTTGGAGGATCCCACGTCAACATTAGATCGTGGCAAAACCCCTCTAAGGGTCTGAGTTAAAGGGGCTTTGCCATCATCTATTGTCAAATAGAGCAAAATTATAACAAAAGTAACAATCATCCAAAGGAAACAGAAAGCAAAACAAAAACCTCAAACATTTAGCTTTTTGTTTCCTTTGGATGATTGTAACTTTTATTATAATTTTGCTCTATTTGCCCACTGATGATGTTTGAGCAGTTTGGGCTAGGAAATTTCTTTAGGGCAATCGTAGGGTATTTCAGGGATATTTAATGGGGTTGCCCCTTTTGGAGTGGGTTCCCTGCAGAGGGTTAATATTAGGGAGACAACTAGGGACAGAAGCCTGGTCCCAAACCATCACAGGATGCAGTGATTTACCCTGCTGCTCGTTACCCGGTTTGGACTACGGGTGGGAGTACATAAGGGGGCTAGCTACGGGGGTCAGAGGTAGCATCGCTCCCCGACCCTGCAGCCGGGGGGCCCAAAACCCCTTCTACATAAGGATACCAGATTGTAAGTAGCACATGGAGCTGGGGGGCCCATTTCACTTTTTGCACTAGGGCCCCGGAGCTTCAAGTTACGCCTCTGGTGACATATATTGTGTGACCCGTACTGATTTGGGTATTAGAGGTTTTCTTTTATTAGACTTTATTAAATGTTAAGTTTTAAGGGACATTTGCTATTGTACTGTGAATTGATATTTTTTTCGTGTCCTTATTCCTTATAATTTTCTGTTTTCAAAAAGATTAGAAGGAACAAAATAGACTAAAGGGTCGCAGAGTGACATGTTCGGAACAGTTGCTGGCATTTGGGAGAATGGAGAAAATGAAAAGAAAATTGCTTCAACCAGGTAAGATGTCACCTGAGAGTCAAGAGATGCAACTGTTTATTGTGCCTGTGAATGAGTCTAATCAGTACTGCATTTTGCTAAGGCTTCAGCAAGGGGAGGGGTTGTACCTTCTTAAAACAATGGGAAATTTTACATGGAAAAATTTTAAATCAAAATTTCTGATGCAAATTGTGTTAAAATGCTGCTATACATGCTTTACACCACATTTTTCATGTGTTTGAGACACTTCTGCAGCACACCTGATAAAAGGGATGGGGGTTTAAATAAAATAAAGGTGGGGTTTGGTTGTCCACATGCCCAAAAAAAGCACGTACGTTTTACTACAATTAATGGCACAAGTTAAGCCAACTAATAAATATTGTACAGTTAGGGTATGTTCACCGGCGTTGTTTTAGATGCAGATATGTATCCGTGTTTCGGACCCAAAACGGACCCAAACACGCATCTAACAATGTGCAGTGTGATTTACATTGCTCTCAGACGAGTGATCGCCGATGCGTGCTTTACATACGTCTTTGTGTACAAGGCCTCTTTTCACAGTAGGCAGTTCCCCGGGGGGACCACAGTAAAGGGCCCCGGTGGCATTAGTCCCAAGAATACAAGAAACAACCCGGGTCCCTTGGGTTTGGCTTTGCTTTTTTAATGTGTAATTTTAGGCGTGCAAACAGTTAACCAGGGGAGAAGGGGGGCCAAAGCCCTGCCCTGAAAATGGGCCACATGAAAGAAGCTCCCATCGGGGCGCACCTTTTTTT
This sequence comes from Phyllomedusa bahiana, assembly GCA_025379985.1. Taxonomy (NCBI): domain Eukaryota; kingdom Metazoa; phylum Chordata; class Amphibia; order Anura; family Hylidae; genus Phyllomedusa; species Phyllomedusa bahiana. Next base: position 34,106 of record JAODAL010011612.1, on the reverse strand, counting down.
ACTTTCCGGGGGAAAATTTTGCGCCTGATTTATGTCGGCGCCGGGGCGCACTCATACATAGCATGTAAAGTCCGCCGCGAATCGCCAGTGTGCGGGGCGCAGTGCCTGGGACTTAGGCGCAGTGCGGCGCTGCGCCTATGATTCGCCGGCCGAGGTAATGCGCTCATACATAGCATGTAAAGTCCACCGCGCCTCACCAGTGTGTGGGGCGCAGTGCGGGGACTTAGGCGCAGTGCGGCGCTGCGCCTAATACTCGCCGTCCGAGGAGGTGCGCTCATACATGCGGGGAAAAGTCCGCCGCGCCTCGCCATTGTGTGAGGGGCGCATTGCGGGATTTAGGCGCAGTGCGGGACTGGGCCTAACATATATGCCGATTCGAGACAGGCTGGAAATCAGCGAGAAATCATTACACATGTCCGTGCGGCATGGAGTATGAATCAAAAAATCGCCTTTATAAAGGCGTCAAACATTCTCTGAAAAAGAGCTGAAACCTACTAAAAAAATACATAAATAAAATCACTTTCCAAAAATCTAGAACGGCGCTACATCGGGAATTTGGATATTGGAAATTGCCGGGAAATACAGTAATTCAAATTCTGTAAGCGCTTCTCATTAGTCGGCAGAAACCAGCCAATCAGAATAGGAGCGACAGTGACCCATTATAACCTATGGAGAAGTTTTGACCAATCAAATTCAACGGCGGGACAGTTCAAAATACAGTAAAAATGCAGAAAAGAGCTGATTGGTTGAGCTAGCGGGGGCTTGGCAATCCTGGCCAATCAGAATAGGGGCGACAGGGACCCATTATAACCTATGGAGAAGTTGAACCAATTAAAATCAAACGCGGGACAGTTCAAAATACAGTAAAAATGCAGAAAAGAGCTGATTGGTTGAACTAGCGGGGGCTTGGCTATCCCAGCCAATCAGAGCACGAGCTACTTGTCCCATTGTAGTCTATGGAGAGATCGGTGCAATGCAATCTCGGCTCTCAGCGCCGTGTGGCATGGAGTATGGTAAAAAAAAATCATTTTTATTAAGTGTAAAATATTCTCTGTAAAAGAGCTGAAACCTTCTATAAAAATAAATCAGTCAAATCCCTAACAACGCGTTTGTCGCCGAGACCGGCGCTACATCAGGAATTGCAATAGAGAGAATTGCCGGGAAATACAGTAATTCAAATTCTGTACGCTCTTCTCATTGGTCGGCATAAACCAGCCAATCATAACAGGAGCGACAGTGGCCCATTCTAACCTATGGAGGAGTATTGACCAATCAGAATAGGAGCGACAGGGACCCATTCTAACCTATGGAGAAATATTGACCAATCATATTCAAAGGCGGGACAGTTCAAAATACAGTAAAAATGCAGAAAAGAGCTGATTGGTTGAGCTAGCGGGGGCTTGGCTATTCCGGTCTGCCTGTCGGAGCTGCCGAGCGCTGCAATGCGCCGCACTTTGCCGACTTGCGAATGTACATGCCTCGGAGTTTTCGAGCGCGCCGTGTCCCGCCCCGGAACGCCTACACTGCGCCCACACCGCGCCCATTACCCGCCCCTTCATACGGGGCGCAGCTGAAAGTGGTGAACGCTGCGCCTAACACCGCATCTCTGCGTCCGACAGGGGATTCAGGCCGGTGAGGCGCAGGTTACGCCAGAAAACAGGCGAAAAGCCTGTTCATACATGTGGCCCATAATCTTGTAGGCTGCAGGTTGCCAGTGTCCAGGCATAAGTGGCGTGACAATATGGATGTGCTTGGGGGGACTTGAGGCATGGCCAAGTGTGATATCATGTACCCTGTTTCCCTGAAAATAAGACACCCCCAAAAATAAGACATAGTGCTTTTTCTTTTATTCAATTCAGAGTTTGTCTGCTTATGCTGATGTTTGTGATGAAATCACTACAGTATATTAATACATGTTGATGTTTTGTTCAACAATAAATGTGAATTATTGTTCATAGAAAAATAATACATCCTCTAAAAAGAAATCTTAGCTCGTCTATAGGAGCAAAAATTAATTTAAGACACTGTCTTATTTTCGGGAAACAGGGTATTTGGGCAGGGCCCACTACAGTGCTATACCCAGGGGCCCATAATTTTGTTAAGCGGCTCTGGTGATGCGTCTTTTGGATCCATTCAAAGAATTGACATGTCTATTCTTGATCTGTTTTACGCTGCAGACACACTATTTAAACCTTAGGGTGCGTTTCTGCTGCACCAGATGTATCATACACTGACAACTCTGGCACATCTTTTGACTGTTTTTGGCACTGCTACATGTACTAAGGTTGGCTATGCTGTAATACTGTATATATTATCTTGCCTTAGTTTTGGTACCACAGTTTTATTACTGGGCTTAGGTCTGGGACTGAATTTATGAGCTGAGCATGATTCTGATACAATATTTTTGTAGCAGGTTCAATTTTGACACCATATAAATGAACTGAGCTTTGTTCTGGTACCCTGTTTATGATCTAAGCTTAGTACTTGTAATATATTTATTTTCATTGTGCTTGTTCCAGTGAACACTGTAGTAGACTATGTACACCTATGATGATGAATTTTTACATACACAGTGGGTTGCAAATGTATTTATACCCCTTGAACTTTTCCTTGTTTTTTTAACATTACAGCCTCAAATGTAAGTGTATTTTATTAATATTTTATGTTATAGAGCAACACAAAATAGCAAGTATGAAGAAAATGATACATGCTTTTCCAAAATTTAGCAAATTGAAAAACTGAAAAATGTGGCATGCATATGTATTCAGCACCATACTTTGATAGTCCTTAATAAAATCCAGGCAAAGCCTATGGCTTACAGTAATAAGCAGCACAGGCAGCATGATGTATTGACCATGTCTCCTGCTCCACTGTGTTTTCTAGACCAAAAGCGTTAGGCCTAGGCCTGAGACTTATAGTCTAGGAAATGCTGGGAGCAGCAACTTGGCATAGGTGGTGTAATGACAGGGAACAGGGAGAGATGAGTACCATTTTTTCAGTTATTTTAATACTCAGCAGGACTATATATCTACAAAGTATCTACTTACCCTCAGGGGCCTATATAGCTACCTACAGGGGTTTACATATCTACAGGGCATATACTTATCTACAGGTTCCTATATAGCTACCTACAAAGGGCCTATATACTTACAGAGGTCTACCTACCTACATGGGCATACATAACTACCTGCAGAAGGCCTTTATACCTACAGCGGTATACCTCCCTACAGGGACCTATATACTTATCTACAGGAGGCCTATGCACTACCTACACAGTGCCTATATAGCTGTCTACCAGGGACCTATATAATTACCTACTGGGGTGGTATACATTTATCTACCTATTCGGGTCCTCATTACCTACCTACTTTCTGGAGGACCTCTATACCTACGTAAAGAGGGCATTTATAAATACCTACAGGGGACCTATATATCTACCTACAGGGGGTCCATCCACCTACCTACACAGTGCCTATATAGCTGTCTACCAGAGACCTATATAATTACCTACTGGGGTGGTATACATTTATCTACCTATTCGGGTCCTCTTTACCTACCTACTGTCTGGAGGACCTCTATACCTACCTACCTGCCTAATGGAGGGGGTATATACCTACCTATTAGGGGTTATATATCTAGCTAGCTAGTGGGGGGCCTATATACTTATCCAGTAGAAGAGGCAACCTATATTTGGGGGCCTAGATACATTCCTACCTAATAGGGAACTTTTCACCTACTTACCTACTTAATGGGGGACCTAGATACCTACATATTGAGGGCCTAAAAATCTACCTGCCTAACTGGAGGGGAAGGGGTGAGCTATATAGCCACCTAATGGGGCAGCCATCTTACCTGTCTAATTGGGCACTACTTACCTAAAAGGGGGTCCATCTATCTGCCTACCTAATTTGGGTGGTGTACCTAACTAGTGTATTGGGGGTTTAATTACCTACTATGTGGGGACACAAAAGAAGACTAAAACTCAGTACACAAAAGGGATCCCCATAGTCATTTGGGGACACTTTTACAAGTGGGTCATTATTACCATTATGGAAACAATGGATGGGGAATTGTACAGTGATAATTGGTACAGAGATGCTGGAAAAGTGATCAGTCTAAGATGTTAGTGTTGTAAATTCTGCAGGAATGAGTCATAGCCAGGAGAAATCATCATGGAAGTCTTGACCAGATGGAAAAGAAAAGGGAAAGAGAACAACTCATCAGAGAAGGGAATGATTTGTCAGAGAAGACATCTGCTGTGAGTGCTTAGATGTCACTGTAATCACTTATACTGTCTGCAGAGTGCCTGTGTACAACTGGTAGTTATCACTTTTTTGGTAACTGTATGCTGACAATATTGGCTACAGTATAACGGTTTATATTCAGTAATGGTATGATGTATTATTCAGTCACTATGTGGTGGTAATATGTGGTCATGGTGTTGTGGTATTATGCAGTCACTATGTAGTCATGATAAGTGGGCATTTTGTGGTAATTAGTCTTAGTGGAATTATTGATAATATTGGCCTTGGGATTCTTGTTTTGCGTTTTATTACCTGTTGACTGTTAACTGTATGATCATTATTTAGTTCTTTTATACTTAGAACTTTTTATAACAGTCTTTTGTATGGTTTTATTTGTATGAAATGTATCATAGGTGGGGACATATATTCTTAGACCTTGTATGTTTACCATCCAGTGTCCTGCTGCAATTAGGTGATAAAGACTCAAAAGTCCCTGCACCCCATCTTAATTACAGGTTAGTGTGAAGATCTCATCATTTTTCCAGAGCATTATATGAAATGAGGGGCACTGTGATTGGTTGCTATTGGCAACAAATTGAATTTTAGACCTAGACAGTTTTCATACATGTGACCCGTGGTGTCTGCAGGACAACTATGAGTCATGTGCTACACAAATCTGGCCTTTATGGAAGAATGGCAAGAAAAAAGCCCAGTTTGAAATTAAACCATAAGAAGTTCAGTTTACAATTTCTAGGTGCTTTAGGCCTGGGGCCTAGGACAGAAAGCTGCACAGCACACGTGATGACGTCACTTCATCATGCCACCTGCAGAATAATGTATGGCAGGGGCAGTGGCGTAGCTACAGGGGTCGCAAAGGTCGCAATTGTGACCGGGCCCCTGAGCAACAGGGGCCCTGCAGGCCCCTGAGCCACACTGCTGCGATCCGTACAAGCAGCTGCAGCTAGAACGTCCTGTGCCCGGAGGAGGAACTCAGACACAGGAAGTGGGCGGAGCTTAAGCCTCCCGGGCAGAACAGTGGGAGAGTCAGAGCAGCTACTGCTCTGATCCAGCTCCCAGCCTGCAGCCCTCAGCCGCCCTCACCCTCCTGCCTGCAGCCCTCACCCTCCTGCCTGCAGCCCTCAGCCGCCCTCACCCTCCTGCCTGCAGCCCTCACCGCCCTCACCCTCCTGCCTGCAGCCCTCAGCCGCCCTCACCCTCCTGCCTGCAGCCCTCACCCTCCTGCCTGCAGCCCTCACCCTCCTGCCTGCAGCCCTCACCCTCCTGCCTGCACAGTAAAACAGTAAAAGAAAACATTACTATCAAAGTACACGTTATATGTCATGATAAACATATAGGGGTGCCTGTAATGTGTAGACTTCAGGGTACTTCAGACTGGCCTGTGTGGGGGACATGCTGGGACTTGTAGTTCTGCAGCAACTGCTGTGGGACTGCAGGATACTACACTACATATGCTTTATGTTTTGAAGGCTATGTAGTGTAGCATTCTAGTACATGTAGTTCCACAGCAGCTTCTGTAAAACTACAAGTCCCAGCATGTCTGCCACATAGGCCAGTTTCAAGTACCAGGAATACACATTGCAGGCACACATATGTATACATATACACATACACACACATATAGTTATACACCTGGTAGTTGTAGAACAACATGTCCCAGCAGTGTCAAGTACCATAAGGAATACACATTGCAGGCACACTATATATATGTATATATATATAGTGTGTCTGCAATGTGTTTTCCTTATGGTACTTGACACTGCTGGGACCTGTAGTTCTACAACTACCAAGTACTCTAGAGAAATTACAAGTAAAATAAAAAAGATGTAAAAATGAAAAAAAAAAAATAAAACATTAAAAACATCCCCCTTTTGCTATTTTACAAATAAAATAATCAAAAAGTGACCCATAATGGGTATGGCCTCAGTCGTAAAAGTCCAGTCTATTAAATATAACATAATTTACTCCATATGGTGAACACTGCAGAGCCTGTGTACACTATCTACCATTATATAATCACTATATGGCGGTAAAAATGGTCAAAGTGTAATGTTTTAATGTTGTAATGTGAGTTTTTACTCAGTGACAGTACAATGGTTTAATTCAGGCTCTTTATGGTGGTGTTATCTGGCAGTATTATTTGGTATTTGTATATTGTTTTAATTTGGCATTATTGGTCGTGGTAATATGAGGGTTAATGCTAATATGTGTACATGTGTGTTTCAATAAGCTAAAGTTTGTTTATAAGAAAATACCAAGCTTTCCTCCTTATAAGACCATACAGATATCCATATATCCATTTGAGGACGATGACTGTGCAGAATTGAGGCATTCAAGATGGCCGCGATTCCATGTATATATCCTGCCAACAAGCAACTGAGTTTCGACTACATGTCCCAAGAAGCACTGGCTGTTACATCTGCCTGGCAACGACTTTGAACCAATAGAGAACTTTGTGCTCAACCCCTTCCTATGGACTGTCCCACTGCGCATGCGCCCACGCCCCTTTTTTCTACTCGTATAAATATGTGTACCGCCCTGAATAAAGTAGATAGTGCATGGATAAGATTGAATCGGAACAACGTGTCTGGCTCTTTCTTTCATTGGCTGGCCCGTGCACTTAGACACTGATTTGGAGTACCGGAGTGGGAACAGGAAATCCATTGTCGCTTTATGACCTTGACAATTTGGCACATCCAGATGGGACGTGACTACGCAGATACCAGACCCCCGCAGACCCGAAAAATAGACTGCGAGTGAAAACTCGGCAGCATCAAATCGAGGACTGCAGCCTCACGAGTCACGGTAAGTTGATACATATTTTATGTATTCTACTGCCGTTGGCCATTTTGATGTTGTCTGGTTAGTAGTTTGTTGTCCTGGTCTGACCTGTGGGTGGTCAGAATAAAGTGACTGTTATATTAAAAGGATCTGTACATGTTCACGTCCCGAACCATTGTGAGTGACTGCTGGTTAAACGGCAGAGTCACAGTGAAGTCACTGAGTCTGTTCCCCCGGTATGGTTCGTTTAGCAATTGCTAAATATAGCCCTCGGCAGTCTTGAGAAGATAGTGAGGCTCTTTCCTCTGTGTTATTATAAAGGACAGGACGCGGGTCTGATTAGCAGCCTGCGTGGGTCCGGAGATCAGAAGTTTTATCTCAATAGGGGAACTTCTGGGAGGTTTGTGAATACCGGGGAGAGTGCAGTCCTCATAGTAGGTAATTTACTGTGACAGCGGTGAACGGGACTATTGTTTTGGTAGGTTAGGGACTTTTATTATTTTGATAGAGTTCGCAAGCTGAGAGACTGTGACTCGGGCACAAGTGGTGGCCACACTCTGTGTAGTATTTACAAGGGAACAGAGGAAAGAGGAAGTTATCATCATGTTTCACATGTTTAAACGAGAACATAAGTTACCAGCAGAAGCTGAGACTGCCGAGGAAATAGTTGCTCGAAAAGAAGGGAAGAAGTATGTAAACCATGCTAGGAAGATGTACAAACTTGTGGGTTTGTCTAGAGAGGGACAGCTCCAGCTGTCAAAGTGACAAGAAATCATAGAAGAGTATCGAGGCAAGTTGTGTGACAAGGGATGGTTAGACATGGCACAGGCTCATTTGAGAGTTGCAAGGGGACTGCAGAAAGAAAGTTATGTTGAAGTTGAGGGTACTGGAGGTTCTGAGAGCGCTGAAAAGTTGTACGGTTACATGAAATGTCCCGATGAGAGTTGTGATTCTAAGATGGCCGCCGTGCCTGCGCCACCGCCCTATAATGGCGCCCGTAATGGTCCGGAAGGGTGGACCTGTGAAGTATGTAAAGAACAAAACCCGGACTGGGTAGAAACTTGTAGAGTCTGTGGTGCTGCCCGAAAACGCCCCCAGAGGGCGATGCCTGAACCACCCATGTCCCGGCCCCTATATCCTCTAGTCACTTCCCAGGGGCAGTGCTATCAGGGTCCCACCGCCCCCACCGCAGAGAGTGATCAGGGCACGGCCTCTACGTCTGTGGCCCCACCCCAGGAGCACAGACCGCCCCCACCCCCGGCCGCAGTGTTCGTCCTGGGATCAGGAGAGGATGAGACGCCTCCTCACGGGCCAACTCAGCCCGGGGGAAGGACCGAAGGCCGCCCCGAGATCTCACCCCATACAGGTGACGGGGACTGGATCATCCGCTCAGGGAGTTCAGGGCTGCCAGCCGTGTCGCCCTTAACTCTTCGGACAGGTGGCACCGGACAGTGGACTGTCGTCCCCAAATCAAGGTTCTCTCAACCCCGTAGCTTTGCAGGCGGACTAAGTATACCAGTCCCCCAACAAGAAGACAGATATGACAATGGGGAACATTGGGAACCCCGAGTGTCCAGAATGTTCAATACCCCCCAAAGTGAACAAGTTCTGTTCACTGTGGGTCATGGAGACATCCTCACCCACAAAGTAGGAGCGATAGTGACTCCAGCAAACACAGCGTTAACCAACGCTGGAGGATTGGCAGCGAAGCTCATTAGGAAGGCGGGGGAGCCCGTCCAGGTGGAATGTGCCTGATTCATAGAAAACAAGGGAATCTTAGAACTGGGCTCTGCAGTGGTTACCGGAGCTGGGGAGTTGCCATGTGAAGTCCTAATACACACCGTAGGCCCCGTATATGACAGCAAGAACCCAGATAAGAATATAGAGATCCTTCGATCAGCCATCTGGAATGCTCTTAGCGCTGCCAGCAGGGTCACCCGAGATGACATGCCTAAACGCTCCATCTCACTACCTCTGGTTTCAGCTGGTATCTATGGATACCCCATTCTAGAATGTGTACAACTGCATTTAATGACTATTATGCAATATATCACTGAAGGCCATACCCCCTGGGGTCCAGATCTCCTCTGACATACTTAGCTGTATTGGGGTAGAGGGTCGCATTCATAAGTCGCCTCTCACCGTGCCAATTAATGCTGGTCCCTTCCCTGACTTGATGATCCGTTTCCTAGTATCAGACACCTGCCCTGTGAATCTACTTGGAGCGGACCTTCTGCAGCTCATGAGGGCACAAATACAGTATACTCCAGAAGGCATGGAATTAGACCTGTTTGACCCGGCATCTGAAGATGGGATAGCGTACCGCTGTGCCCTTAAGGACAGTGGTGTCAAGCGAAGGTTATCTTCCTAGGTCATTGTATTGCTCAAGGAACTAGACATCTGACAGAAGACCGTGTCCTTGCCATAACCAACCTCAAGTACCCAGAGAATTCAGACCAACTCCAGTCATTTTTAGGTCTGATCACCTACTGTAGACAAAGGATACCAGAAGCATCAAGAAATATGCAACCGCTCTATGATTGCATTAAAACCGGAGGCCCAAGTTTCGAAGCCGCCCCCAACCCAGAAGTCTACGCACAACAGGAAGCATGCTTTGAGGCTCTACAGGCAGCTATATCAAAAGCTCCAGCCCTTGGCCTTCCAGACTACAACCAGCGTTTCAATCTATTTGTTTCAGAGTCAGGTGGACACGCCTCTGGAGTCCTCACTCAAGTCCATGCTGGGAAACAACGCCCCTTGGGATACTATTCAGCACGTCTGGATCCAGTTGCTCGTACAGCGCCCAACTGCTTGAAGGCTGTACACGCCGCACAGATTTTACTGGATAAGACCGCAGACATCGTCCTGGGACATGATGTAATTATTCAGGCCCCCCATGACCTTGCTGCAGTCCTACAGCAGACCTTGCCAAAGCATATGACTCATCAGCGCCATCTACGCTTACAGTGCTCTTTACTGCTGCCCTCACCCAGCCACTCTTCTTCCACGACGCAGGGGGGATGATGATGATGATGACAAGGAAGGAAAGATCATAGACCATGATTGCCTTGAACTACTGGCAGAAGAAATCACATCACCAGCTACAGTGGTGACTGAAGAAATTCCCCAAGCGGATCTCAACCTGTGGACAGATGGTTCAAGATATGCTACTGAAGACGGGACTTTTCATACAGGATTTGCAATAACCACAGAAGATGAAATCCTCATGGCAGAAGCACTGCCCCCGCACTTCTCAGCTCAAGTTGCAGAACTACAAGCTCTGGAAGAGGCCTGCAAAATGGCTGAAGGCAAGACTGCAAATATATGGACTGACTCCAGATATGCCTACGGCATTGCACACGATTTTGGACTAATCTGGAAGAATAGAGGATTCATCACAGCAGCAGGAACCCCTGTGAAGCATGCAGTGCAAATCAAGTCCCTACTGTCAGCCCTTGAACTGCCAACCAAGGTAGCAGTCCTGAAAGTCAAGGCTCACGGTAAAGCGAAAAGCAGGGAAGCCAGGGGGAACCATACCGCAGACCAAGCAGCCAAGACAGCGGCCCTAGGCGCCGTGTCATCCAAGTGGCTGGATCAGGAAGCTACTCCCATTATGGCAATCACCAGAGCTCAGAAGAAGAGGTTTATCAAGGATCAGGAACTGACCACACCGGCTGAAGACTGGAAACCAGGAATGGCACCACGAGACCGGTTGGTTGATGAACAACACCTGGCCCCTGCCAAGGAGAAACAACAATGGAAAAGGGAAGGAGCTACTGTGCAGGGAAACCTATGGAAATACAATGGACTTGTTTGCCTCCCTAGGCGAATGTACCCTGCTATTGCGGCATGGGCCCACTCACAGAGGAAAGAACCAAGCATTGGCCTATGTGCAGAAGCTGTATTATGCCCCAGGTATCAGCTCCATGATTGCAGCCTACAATCAAGCCTGTTCAGTCTGTGCCACCTGCAACCCCTCCCTACAGCTCAAGTTCCCATGCAGCACTTGGCGAAGCCAGAATATCCCTTCCAAAGGATCCAAGTGGACCACATCCAGATGCCAAAGAGTGGAAAATACGAATATGTCTTAGTGGCAGTGGACATGTTTTCAGGATGGCCAGAAGCATACCCAGTGACCAACATGACCTCCAAAGTAACGGCAAAGAAGTTGATTACTGAAATAGCTTGTCGATTTGGAATCCCTCAGGTGATCGAGTCAGACCAGGGTCCAGCATTCTCTTCCTCGGTTTTCCGAGAATTATGGAACATGTTAGGGGTAGATTTGGGCCTCCACACGCCGTACCATCCCCAAAGCTCTGCGAAGGTAGAGAGAATGAATGGTACGCTGAAGAACAAACTCTTGAAAATGACCAGTGATTCCCCATTACCTTGGACAGAACTTCTCCCAATTGTTCTGTACCATATCAGACACACTCCACAGGGAAAACATGGCCTGACCCCCTTTGAAATTCTGTTTGGTAAACCCCCACCAGTTTTTGAAATTAGGGAGCAGGAGTTGAGTGAGAGTACTGATAAAACTGTTCAATTTGTGATTGAATTGTCCAAAGAGTTGACTAATTTGCATGCTGCAGTTTCTGCTTCTCTTCCAGAATCTACAGGTGAAATTGTACACGACTTCAAACCAGGAGATCGAGTGTATGTGAAAAGGCACATCAGAAGAAATTGCCTAGAACCCAGATTTGAAGGTCCATTCACAGTGGTTTTGATCACCCCGACTGCGGTCAAACTAGAAGGAAAGCCAACCTGGATCCACGCCTCTCACTGTAAAAGGGACCCCACCACTAGATGATGCTCTTGTATATCCTTGCGTGTTGTGTGGGATTCTGGGAGAGAGCAAGAGGGAGCACCATATTTTGGGTGGACCTAAGCCAAACACAGAATGAATCAATTAATTTAGGGTCAGAATGGGAGACCTCACATCGAAAGGTAGGTTAGTGAGAGGAAGGACAGAGTTGTTTGATAGAAATGGCTCTCTGCGAATCCTCAGAAGAAATCCCCAACCCCATCCCCCACGGTGTGAGCAGCTCCAAAGGCTAAATCTATGTAAATTAGAGTTTGAGTATAGGGAAAGCTTGGCATTTTAGGGGGGAATGTGAGGGTTAATGCTAATATGTGTACATGTGTGTTTCAATAAGCTAAAGTTTGTTTATAAGAAAATACCAAGCTTTCCTCCTTATAAGACCATACAGATATCCATATATCCATTTGAGGACGATGACTGTGCAGAATTGAGGCATTCAAGATGGCCGCGATTCCACGTGTATATCCTGCCAACAAGCAACTGAGTTTCGACTACATGTCCCAAGAAGCACTGGCTGTTACATCTGCCTGGCAACGACTTTGAACCAATAGAGAACTTTGTGCTCAACCCCTTCCTATGGACTGTCCCACTGCGCATGCGCCCACCCCCCTTTTTTCTACTCGTATAAATATGTGTACCGCCCTGAATAAAGTAGATAGTGCATGGATAAGATTGAATCGGAACAACGTGTCTGGCTCTTTTTTTCATTGGCCGGCCCGTGCACTTAGACACTGATTTGGAGTACCGGAGTGGGAACAGGAAATCCATTGTCGCTTTATGACCTTGACAGTAATATGATTTGGTGCGTAACCATATGGTGGTATTAGTCACTTGATAGTGGTGAAATACAGTGATATGTGGCGGTATTATTGGTCTTGGTATATTGATTTGATGAGTAACACTATGGGTTATTAGTCACTATAGTGTAGTGATATCTGGGGTATTCTTTGGTCTTTGTATATTGTTGTTATTGGTAATATTACTCTTGCTATATTGGTTTGGTCAGTGATATTATAATGGTATTAGTCCCTATATAGTGGTGACATGCAGTGATCATGTGGCTGTATGTTTTGTCCCTTGTATATGTAGTGACCTGCAGAATACAGATAACGTCAATTAAACTGTACGGTGTAAAGTCCAACAAAAACTAAACCCAAAAAACAAAAGTGCAATTTAATTTTTTTCCTGTTCACCTCACAAAGAATTGGGGTGGAGGGAAGGGACCGATTGGGGGCAGACGCTTCAGCTGTAGAACATATTTTTCTTTGTTAACCTGTTGTTAAAAACTAGTGGTCCACAGCGACCATCTTCAGGTAGGGGGCCCAAGCTGAAGTTTTGTACCCGGGCCCACAAGCCTCTTGCTACGCCCCTGGGCAGGGGCAGGAAGCGCATAACTCTCTCTGCCTCATCATACATCTCAATTCTCTCTACCATTTCTGTGAAACAAAGGGCAGCTTGCTTCACAGTTCGGCCAAGCCCCATATGGCAGTACTAGTTGTACTGCTGTAACGGTGGCCCTGGCTATGCGCTGCATGCATGCAATTGAAAACAACGGAACTTGAGACCTGACAATCCACCAGGAATTTGCCAGGTTGGAGAGATTGCCAGACCAGGCCTGGTGACACCCCATCCCCACAAGTGGCACATAGCTTTTCTAAGATTAGAAAACTGTGCTTATCCCTTCCTCTGCCTTACTACCCTCACTCTAAACCCTACGCCCTTAACCTCTACCACCTTCCCCCCTCTAACCCTGCAGTCTACCCTCCCTCCCCCACTAAAACCCCTATCTCCACTTCATCTACACCCCCACTATTACCCTCCCTCTCCCATCCCCACTCTACACCCACACACTCACCAACCCCATCCTAACCACCTCTCCCTCATTCCCACTTTATACCCACACACACTCTCACCCTTCTTCCCGCACACTAACTGCCACTTTCCCAACTCCACTCTACACCCACACACACTGAACCCTCCTTTCCTCCACACTAATCCTACCTCCCCTATCGCCCCTCTACATCAATACACACACTTACACCCCTCCATTCCCACTTGACTTACACACACCCCCTGTCTCAGTCTACACCCAGTCCCCACTCTACCCCCACACTCACACAAACTTACACTCTCACCCCCTCCCCCCACTTCTAACCCACAGGAAATGTACTTACCATTCCTGCTGTAGAGCTGGCAGGCAGAGAGTGCGGTGCTGAGGAGAGAGGGCGGAGCTTTGCTGTTCTCACCCCCTCCTCCTAGCAGTGCACTGGGGCTCATTGTTCTGTTAGTTTCCAATGTAGGATGCTGTCAGAACAATGGCGGACACAGTCAGTGGCTTCAGGGCTGCGTCTCATGACGCTGCCCTAGTGCCATTTGTGGTTCAAAGAACCTCCCGCAGCTGTTCGTTTGCGGGAGGTTCCCCAACTCTCCCTGGAGAGCTGGAAGTCCGGGACAATCTGGAAGAATCAGCAAATATGTTGTTTAATCAAGGATATTTCCATTACTTCTTACACCTGTCAATTGATCTATTTATATGAAGTTGTGCAGTACTTTCTCTGTTCACTCCTGAGGAAGCCACTGAGTGTGGGGATATGCTTGAGATTTCCTTTACCCATGGATCATGTGTTATTTCTTGTGAGTGGCCTGTTTTTGACTCCTTCTGTTCATTTGACAAGTATTGTTGGCATTGTAGGCATTGCATCTACATTCTGTATCGCTGATAAGATCGTTGGTTATACACCTGTGAATCCTGTTGCATTATTTTTAGAATCATATTTCTATTTATTTATGCACTGGTCCCTTTTTGACTAATGTTGATCTCAAATTGCAAATTTTTCATAGGAGGAAGGTTATTGTCTTTTGGCTTATTACTTGTCTTTGGTTCACATGACATCCATGTTTCTCATGCATGTTAAGCTGTGAGTGTTCCTGTTTCTGCATTGACGTAATGGGTCCATGTTACTTAACCTGTTGGCTTCTGAATTGTTTTTAGGTTGTACTGACAATGTAATACATTTTTAATTTTCTTTTCAATACTGGGTCTGTGCCTCTTTAGGTATAAAACAGACAAAAGATTGCCAGCTCATCCCTCCAATTATAGGGCTGCAAGGCTGCTTTCTGGAAGCTTCAATCCATGTTAGTAGAAAATAAGAATATTGCCAGCAACTCCAAGATCCAAGAAAAACTGAAGGTCTTTATTAGAAGAGTAAAAACGTGGTAACAAAAAATGGTAGCAAGTATGCTGACGCGTTTCAGGTCATCCTCGACCCTTAATCATAGCATGCTATGATTAAGGGTCGCGTATGACCTGAAACGCGTCAGCATAATTGCTGCCATTTTTGTCACCACATTTTTACTTCTTGAGAACTTCGCTGGTTCTTCTCCTTCGTTGAATTTTTTTTAATCAACCTTGAAGGACTGGGAGCAGCTGGAAAGACAGCTGAGGCCAGAGGATTCCTGAAGCAGGAGTAGGATACTTGTGACGTCTATGAAATCTTGGACATCTGTGTCATCTGAGTCATCTGAGCTAGTAGCATTGGTGTAGTAATAAGCCCTAAAGGGGGGCCTGCTGCTCAGAGAGACTTAGCATTGGAGTATGTTTGGCATCAGGACCTAACATCAAAACTGTGTGCTAATAGACCTTGTAAACAGGGAACTGAGATAGCTAGAGTGATTGAAACAACAGAACCATCTACTCCTACTAAAGTAAATATCTTCTCTTGAAGTATATGCTTTGAATTATATACGTGATATGAATCTTAAAACTCTGACTGTGCATATCCAGTATATCGAACTCTGCTATCTTCACATTAAGGAGGTATCCAGCTGATTTGATTCCTCTTACAAGTGAGTAGTGCAACCCTGCAAGTTGTGTTAAAGGGGTTCTCTCACTAGCTCTTTACAGACAGCTTCAGACTCTTACTTCATGTTCAAACTGCGGGTGGTTCTATAGGAGTGGAGGTTTATAAACTATAGGACACAAGACTACAGAGCTCTAAAGGGTTAAAGTTGGTCAGTAACATAGAAAAACAAGCTCCTGTGCTTGGAGATAACACTCAGTAGGGAGTGAGTCACTATGGTGGAACAGGGAAGCTGGAGCAATGAAAGCAGACAGAGATGACCGGTAACCTAGAAAACCTGTGTAAACAAGCAGGAGATAAAATCTCCCCTATCTCCTAAACAAAACAAAATAAGAACAGCAATGTATTTGGTAATAGTCTTCATTTACCTTTGTCTACATGTTTAAAGTTAACAATTGTGGTGAGAAAACCCCTTTAAAGTGGGGAAGACTGTGGCAGAAAGTAGTTTCTTAGAGACTCAAAACAGCGCAGTATGACAGGTGGAATGCTGCCAGGCACTTTAGCGCAACCCATGATAACTCCAGAAGAGTTTAAAGTATCCTGTTCCAGCTTAAGGACCACTAAGAACTAGTTATGCCACTGTAAGAGTCAGTGAGGTGTAATGGCAGCACCGCAACTGTGTCACTTTGCCCGTGGCAACAACCGCCGTATACAGTGGGCCTGGCGAAGTATCGCGCGGCCCTTGAACTTTTACAACTTTGCCACATTTCGGGCTTCAAGACTAAGATATAAAATTTAAATTTTTTTGAAGATCAACAACAAGTGGGGATCCCAATGTGAGTCGAACGAATGTATTGGATATTTCAAACTGTTGTAAAAATAAAAACTAAGTGGGTTCCGATAATTTTCGACCCCCTATAAGTAATACTCTGTAGCGCCAGCTTTTGCTGCGATTACAGCTGCAGATCACTTGGACTATGTCCTATAGTCTAGGTTGACATGGAGACTGCAATCTTGTCCCCTATTGCTCCGTTGGCAAAACAACGTTACTCAGTGAGGTTGGAAGAGAGCCTTGTGAACTGAGCTTTCATGAGTTATGGAGAGCGTTTAGAACATGAAAGATTATAAGTTGGAGATTCGTTTGTGGAACAACCGTGGACCAAGTGAGGGTTGATGGAATCGTTTTGTAATACAAAGTGCGGATTCGATCCTTAGGTTGGATATGTAGCGTTTTTGCGATACAGCTGAAGCTCATTGGGTGGATGTCAGCAGTTTGTGGACACAGAGACTCGTGAGTTGATTGAAGCTCTTGTGAAACAGCTGGAGCTAGTGAGGTTGGATGGAGAGCGTTTGTGAACAGCTGGAGCTCAGTGAGGTTGGATGGAGAGCGTTTGTGAACAGCTGGAGCTCAGTGAGGTTGGATGGAGAGCGTTTGTGAGCAGCAGTTTTCGGCTCTTTCCACAGATTCTCGATTGGATTCAGGTCTGGACTTTGACTCGGCCATTCTAACACATGGATACGTTTATTTGTGAACCTTCCATTGTAGATTTTGCTTTATGTTTGGGATCATTGTCTTGTTGGAAGATAAACCCCCTCCCAGTCTCAGGTCTTTTGCAGATTCCAACAGGTTTTCTTCCAGAATGGTCCTGTACTTGGCTGCATCCATCAATTTTAACCGTCTTCCCTGTCCCTGCTGAAGAAAAGCCCAAACCATGATGCTGCCACCACCATGTGTGACAGTGGGGATGGTGTGTTCAGGATGATGAGCTGTGTTGCCTTTACAACAAACATATTGTTTTAGATTGTGGACAAAAAGTTCGATTTTGGTTTCATCTGACCAGAGCCCTTCTTCCACATGTTTGGTGTGGCAAGAGGTTGAAAAGTTCAAGGGGGCCGAATACTTTCGCAAGGCACTGTAAGTGTTCTTTTGAATTGCTGGGAGAGGCGCAGTGTTTGAGACATGTGGTGCACCGGCGATAATCAATTGCTACGACAACTGTTCTGGGAGTGATGAGGCTTTCACTCTTGTCCTTAGCGGCTGTTGCAATACATACAGCGTGCTCGTGTTCTTGCACCCAGCAGCTTCAGCATCCACACAGGCAGTTAACGAGGGGTCCTCCTCTTGCCCACCTCACTGCTCTACCTGACCGTTCTCAGTGGCTTCTCCAATATGATCCAAGCCTCCTGCTGAACTTTTCGCTGCTCCCCATATCAATACCTTTCCTCTGGATATTCACTGACTCTGGAGTGGGGACCTCTCCTCAGCCATACCCGGATTTTCTCTGCTTTTAACATATTGCAACTATATATCAGGACATGGCTTTTTACTCTCTCCAAACAACAGCCAATAATATCTTCCACCCCTCATGGCTACTGCAAATCTCAGGAGCACACTTCTCTCCTGTCCCTGTCTCATCTCCTCTGACTGACTCTCAACTGAAAACTCTGTCACCAACTGCAGCTACCCCTCTGCACAAGCTGGCCCCCCATCTCCTCAGCCCAGCTACACCCCTCGAGCTTGCCGATTGGCTACCCAGCTCCTCCTGACTTGCAGCATACTACATACACAGGCCCAAACTGCTTGCCTGATCTATTAACTGTTCCCTTGCCATAACCAGGCCACCCTACTCCCTGGTTTCCCATGTCAACCCACTTCTGTTAACAACCCACCACAAGTATAACCTCTTACACCACTGTGAACTAAAATATTTTTTTTCTCACTCCTTCTCCTATGCAGCAAGCCTCACATTAATCGAGAAATAAAATATGCTGTTGATGCATGAGGAGTGGTACAAAACAATACAAAATCACGTCTTGCATTATTTTCTGTGAAATTTCTGGTTAGATTGTTAGTAAATGAGATGAACTTTCTGAATATCCTTTCACTATGTCAAAAAAGTAAGGCAGGAGCCAAATCCTTATTTTTCCATGTAGCCCCTTTCACATCAAATTTGGTAGATCAAATTCCTCCATTTGTCTTTTTTGATCAAATAGAATAACAGATCTCAGTAGAAGAGAAAGTGGAAATATTCCCAAATATTTCCGTAACTGTTTTCTTGCTCACTTGTTGTCACCGATTGCGCTGCGGCCCGTGTCCCTGTGGCTCCCTGTGCGGGGCTTACAGCGGCAGTCTCTGTATGCTCTGTACCTGCTCCTGCTGCTCAGCACTACTCACCTGGTCCTGCTTCCACACGTGTCCGTCCTCTGTGGTTTCACCAGCGTGTGTGCGCACCCCATAGGGTGCGTGCGCTCCAGCCTGCAGACATTTATGCACACAGTGCTCCTGCTTCCTGCCTGTGACCTCTGACCCGTTCCTTCATAAGGAACTTCCTCTGAATGGACTCATTAGTGAGGTAACATGTTAGTGTTAGGGAGTTACTGTTAGGGACTCACCTGTACTGGGATCCCCTTGACGCTATTGGGAGGTGAGCTTAAACAATCTTTGATCAAAAACTGTAAACTAAGAATCCCAGGTTTTTCATATTTTTCCTTAGCAGTAATGCATTTCTAGTATTCCTATATACCTTGATGTTTTGCTTAGTTTTTAGTGTGCCACTGATATATGTATTAGATGTATGCTATTGCTTTTTCAGTGTGCACCTATGCTTACGTTTTTCAAAATATATGGATGTGCACAGCCTAATTGATTATTGATTTCTGAATTTGTTAGAGACATTGCCCATGTGGTCACCGCTTTGCCACTAACCCAAGTTAGTGTAGAGAGGCCGTTCTCTAGCTGGAAATAATGAGATCAGATTTGAGGTCATTTATGAAGGAGGGTCTGATGGAGGCAATACTATTTCTCAGAACAAATTCATAGGCTCACTCCACAAATTGTATTCAGCATTTTTTGTTGAAAACTGTTTGTTTTCCGACATACTGCAGTGTTTTTCATATTTACAATTTTTAAAAAGTTTTTTGTGTTCTAAAATTGTATTCAATGCATATATTTTATACAAACAAGCCAAATTGTAACACTGTTTTGAACTTTTGACTTTCAGGCTCCCTATCTCACCATCTACTACAGCTTTGAACATGAGACTACTATCATTTTATAGACAATCATCTTGGCTACTTCATTCATAACTTTGACCTTCAACTATTTAGCATATTCTTAGTTATGCAGATTCTTGTCATGTAACTGCATTGTTGATGTTTTGTTCCAGGTAGTGGGACAGTCTTTTTCTTCTTATATATTATCAATTTCAACCTATTCTCACATTCCCTAATAGCTCAGTGTGTTATTAGGCTGATTCCCAAGCGAAAGGTCACTGCTTCGAGCAGCCAGGAAGACGATTTCCCAAGAAAAGATAAACCATTATCTAGCTCATCGATAGCAGTCTCTCGGCCAAGAAAATTGCCAACCTGCATCATGTGAGCCCATGACAGCTGGAAGAATATAAAATGAAGCCCATCCATCCATTTAAAAATGCTGGATGTCCAATCAAAATATCAGAGTCAACAAGTTGGCTCATAAAAAGGTCTATCAGTTCTAACGTGACAGACACGGCAGTGGAGTAGGCTCCTATGCTTTGTAAGAGTTAGATCACAGACGTCCATGCAAGCACCGTGCAACATGTATTACACAAGTCTGTAATGATGGCCCGAAAAAAGGTGAAGAAGTCTCGACTTCAATCTCGTCATAAGAATCGTTGGCTCGAGTTTGCAAAAAAGTCTGAAAAATGAAACATTGGAAACGGATGATTTGGAGCGATGAGATGGAAGTCAATAGACCGGGCTTATGGGTCAATAGACTGATGGGTACAAATGGGTTTGAAAGAATGGGGCTAACGGATCAAGGAATTGAAGAAACTGTCAAGTTCGGTGGAGGAAGCCTGATGATAGAGGGTTGTCTCACAGCCAAAGATGTTGGATACTTAACCAGGATTGATGTTGATCTCAATGCTGAGCTATATGTGAGTGTCCTACAAGATCAGTTACTTCATATACTCATGTACTATGGGTATGAAAAGGATGACATAGTGTTTTAGCAGGACAATGACCTGAAGCTTACATCAAAGTTGGAGAGGGAATGGTTCAATGACAATGAAGTAGAGTTGCTGTATTGGCCTCCACAGTCCCGAGACCTCAATCAATTGAACACTTGTGGGTGGAGTTGAAGAAAAAGCTGTATTCATACCCAAGTCCAGTATGCACCAATATTGAGAACGTGTAGAAGAGACCTGGGATCAGATTTTGGTCAAGACATGCTGGAATCTGATCCAGAGCATGCCTAGAAGGATTCGGGCAGTGTGGAAAGCCAAAGGTGGATTTACAAAATACTAACAAGATAATAAAAATTAATATTTCGATTTTTCGGAACAAAAACAGTAACAATGCGATTACAGAACAAGAATCTGCAGAACTAAGCAGATGCTAAATAGTTACAAGTCAAATTTATGTATAAGATAGGTAAGATGATTATCTATAAAATGATGGGCGTCTCCCGGTCAAAGCTGCAGTGGATGGTGAAATATGAAGTCTGGAATTCAAAAGTGGAAAACATTGTTAAAATTTTGCTTTCCCCTGTATGTGCTACCTAAATAGCTTGATCATAAGGTGATAAAAAGCCTGATGTTACTACTTTACTATAGTAAAGTTATCACTTAAACATGTGCTATTTATGAATCACTCCTTTCTTATCTATACATATTGGTGGAAACTTTTGGTGTAATGTAATTCTGTGCTGTGCTGGTAATAAGTAGACTGCTGAAAAGTTTCCTCTACAGAACAAGAAGTTGTTAGGACTATTATTAGGCCTAGTGGCCATAGTGAAAATTTCAAGATTTCAGGATTTTTAAAAAATATTTATATGTGATAAAAATAACCAAACACATTAGATCATTTTTGTTGACATATTCCCTTTAAATAAATTAGAATTGCTGCTGTTGTAGTAGAATAAAAATAACACACACTCACCATTGTAGCCGGCTCCGTTCCAGCCATGCCAGTCCTCTCCCTTCTTTTGTTGACTTCCTGTTCCTGCATTCAGAATGTTATGACTGCAGATGCTGAATGTCTACAGTTATCACATGATATTGCCTGACATCACAGTTCAGGGTTGTCAACTTTTGAATGGTCCTGGTAGCCATTCTCATAGCCAGGGCCAGGATGTCAACAGCAGACCCAGGGAGAGAACTGGGGGCTGACTACAAAGCTGAGTATGCTTTTATCTGATGACAGCAGCAGCACTAACTTATTTAAATAACTTGGATAGCTCCTTTAAGTAGCATTAAATACAAGATTATGTCCATGGGCTATAAAAATTATGTGACATTCTAGACAAATTTAGCATTATTGTAGCTGTAAGTTGCCATAGGCATACGAACTGTACTGTTATAGTCTCTGAAATTGGAGGATGGTCTGCTAACCCTATTTTCCATGTACAATGCAAGGTAAGTAGATTTCAGATTCAATTCAATTCAATTGTAATAGCCAATGTAAATTTTACAGTGCTTTAGACATGGACTATTGGACTACTTCCTATTACCTGAAACCATTCAATAAAATGGTATCACAGTAAATGAAGCCCTAAATGTATATTATAACTGTCTAGATATTTGGCCTGAAAAAGAAATACATTTTTATTGAGGAACATTATACGTGCAATAAAAATTAATGAGAAACTTTACACTCAAAGGCAAATAAAAATTCAATGCAAACGAAAAAAAAGAAGATTTTGAACACTTAACACATAAATTTTGGCAATTTTGAGGAAAATTATATATTTCACATTTGCAAAAAACATAATAGTTCATATCTAATGTAAACCCACTCTATTGCTATCATTAGTAATAGTTCTAGGGAAGAAAAACAGATGGTTTTCTACTGAATGTGAATGAGATCAAATTTCAAGTCTGTATTTGGAATGAATGAGTCACATCTTAGCATTAGGATACATGAGTGAATCAAGAACAGCCTCACAGGTGTCAAACTAAATTTGAAAAGAAAATTATTTCTTCCCGCCCACCTAACACTATTAAAATTGTACATATTAAAGGCACATTTCATTTTCTATAAATGTTCTTGGTTTAAAAATGCATTTCTCATCACTGAACCCATTAGCAAAGGATTTTTATCCCATAATAAACCCTCAATTAACTTAACAGCTGCAGAAATATATAGATCATATCACAGTTGTAGGACACCACTTCTTTCTGGTTTCTTGGACAACAAGCAGCTGAAAGTAACTCAGATGGTTTGTAGATGTGTATCAAATCTGTGTCCCGAAATGTTCACCTTTGCACTTTAAGTAATCTAAGAAGACACTTAATGAGAACATTAAAGGGAATGTGTCATCAAAAATGACTTATTGTTTAACGCACATTTTTATGTTAAACACATTTTTTAAGATTTTTTGATTATATATTTTTTTTAATTTTCCATATCACTTTCAATATTTTTTTAATAATTCTTACATCCTGCAGTTTTCATTTTGGTCACTAAGCCTTATAACAGCCTGACACTTCCTGTTCTGTAGAAAAATATTCTCAGTTGTCTGCTCATTATTAACACAAGCAAGATCAAACTGAAAGGAGACACCAGTGTGAATAGATAACACAGGATCCACCAGTCACAAGGGGAGATAGTCACAGTTCACCCTTTCACCTCCCTGTACAGTGACTTCTTCCCAGGTCACAGAGCATGACTAGAAAACTCTCCTATAGAAGTGAATGGGACAGTGTCAGTCTTAAGTCTCCAATGTGCATGAAGCTACTGTAAAGCATCGCTCTGACTGCTGTTAAAGCAGTGCAAACAAGGCCTAGTGGCCAAAGTGAAAACTGCAGGACTTAAGAATTATTAAAAAATATTGAACGTGACATGAAAAAATAAAAATAAAAAACAACCAAAAATTCCTAAAAAATGTGTTTAACATAAAAACGGGACTTAAACAATGAGTAATTTTTTGATAATGCATTCCCTTTAAGGCCTTACTTCACATAAAACCAACCATGCATGCTGTGGTGTTGTACACAATCCTGACCTCCTCACCCTGAAGCTGTTTTTACCAGAATCAATTATTAAAATATTTGTCTAATATAGGACTAAACTAAGCGGGCTTTCAGAAATTTAGCAAGTTTATCTTAAGATGCCATCATGGGGTTGAACTTTGTTCAAGGAATCCATAGGCTGAGTACCTTAAATAGTGTTGCTCATATTAGTATATAACATTAGCGGCTTATCCAATGACGCAACAATATAAGGCTGTGTCTACCCTGCATAGCTTTACGATTGTATTTTCAGCGCTTTTAGGATTTTAAAAGCGTTGAAGATATGATCGTCTGTGCAGCCCCATAGACTACAATAGAAAAAATGACCTGTAGTCCCCACAGGTCATTTCTTCTACGATCGTCTTTCGTCGCCGGCATATTAATCAACATTTTGTATAATATGCCGGCGCTTTTAGCTTTTTCGTCGTGATGGCAAAAAAAGAGAACCAACCACAGTTTTTGCGCAAAAAAACATGGTCGTGCATCAGAAAAAAAAGTCTGCTTTCGGACATTTTTGTCCAATGCAGTCTAGCGCTAGTCTAATAGTCACATAGTGGTCAAAATCTAACCCCTTTCTGAAAGCTGGCTCTTACTTTTTTTCCTCCCCTCCTTCCAGGAGCCGTAACTCTTTTTCATTTTTCCATCTACATAGACATATGAGAGCTTTTATTTTGCGGGAGAAGATGTAGTTTCTAATGGTGGCATTGAACGTATCATAAATAATAATAAACTTGTTATATTTTATGAGATCAAAATTTTAGGGACACAACAATACCAATTATGTGAAACGTTTTATTTTTTTATTATTTGTAAAATGACAAAAGGGTGATTTGAAATTTTAATAATTTTTATTTATTTTTATACTTTTAAACCTTTTACATTAGCTGTGAGTTCCCCTACGGTACTTGACCATCAGGGGGCACGATTGTTAGTACCCCCTTCTGCATTGTATAAAGAATGCAAAAGGGTGTTCAAACGCATAGGGCGACATGTATGATCGGGATTTGCGCCTGATTTCTGGTGAAAACTGCGCCTCACCGATCCGAATCCCCTGTTGGATGCAGGGATGCGATGTTAGGCGCAACCTTCGCCACTTTCGGCTGCGCCTAACATGAGGGGGCGTGCAATGGGCGCGGTGTGGGCGTTCTGGGGCGGGACGCACCACATTCGAATACTCTGAGGCATGCATGAATGCCGGTCGGCAAAGTGAGGCGCATTGCAGCTCCGACAGGCAGACCTTATTGAATGTGGTCGAAGGAGGCGAAGTGAAGCGAGAACGTAATGGAATGGGGCAAAATGTGCTCTAGGTCGACTGTTACAACAGTACAATAATAAAAAAGAGTTGTCTATAAAATTAGCTCTTTTCTGCCTTTTTACTGTATTTTGAACTGTCCCGCCTTTTCATTTGATTGGTCAATACTACTCAATAACTTATAATGGGTCACTATCGCTCCTATTCTGATTGGTTGGTTTTTGCCGACCAGTGAGAAGCGCTTCCAGAATTTGAATTACTGTATTTCCCTGCAATTTTCTATATCGCAATTCCTGATGTTGCGCCGGTGACGGCAACAAACGCGTTGTTAGGGATTTGATTGAAGTATGTTTTTAGAAGATTTTAGCTCTTTTACAGATGTTTTACACCTAATAAAAATGATTTTTTGATTCATACTCCATGCCTCACGGAGCTGAGAGCCGAGATTTATTTCTTTAGCGATCTTATATATTTTTCCTTTAATTTTAAATGATCCACTTTTCAATACATTTAATTGTTTTTAGACAACTTTGATTTTTCACTTTATTCATTGATTCATTTGAAAGACAACTCTTTTTGCTATTTACTAACATGTTTAATGATTTTTCGCTGATTTCCAGCCTGTCTCGAATAGTAATACATGTTAGGCGCAGTCCTTTCTGCGCCTAAGTCCCGCACTGCGCCTCTCACACTGGCGAGGCGCAGGGAACTTTTCACCACATGTATGAGTGCACCTCGGGCGCCGACATAAATGAGGTGCAGCTTTCACTTTAGATTGGTCGAAAACGGGCGCTCCAACACGCCGATCTTAATACATGTCACCCATACATGGTAAATTTAATTGCCGCAGCATCTAAAGAGTTAAACAGCAGGAAACTGAGCCATTTCCCTTTTGTTGCCAAAATTGTTTCTAAGTACACAAATATAAAATAACTAATAACGGTATTTTAAGGCGTGTCTGACATTCAGGCCATGGGGAACTCTGGTTCCCAGATGTAATATCCATTTTAACTCCCTATCTAGGAGTTTTTCTTTTATATAGATCTCTCCCTCTTTTTGACTTTGTAGCTTTTTCTATGGACATGTAGGAGAAGCCACTGGCATCACCTGCATGAGTTGACAAAAAATTACGGAATACCGCTGATGATTTTACAGCATCAGATCCTATGGCATCTAACAAATGTCTTTGGATTCGTAATTTCAGGGGACATGAGATGCACCCCACGTATTGCATCCTATAGATGTTGCAATTTATCAGATAGACTACATACTGTATTTGCTATTGTAATTCATATACGTTTGCACCTGAAAACTTTACTTGTTTGCAAAAGAAGTAAATCTATCCAAGTCTTCAACAAAATGACAAGCAGTACACTTTTTACGCCCACAATTGTTAAACCCCTTGATATTTAATCAAGTTATTTTCAGCTGAAAAGGAATAACCCTATTGTTGATGCCTTTCTAGAAATATGAGTTGGCTAATAACGTTGTATTCCTGGCCATAGATTTTCTAAATGGTGTAACTGAAACATAGGAACTCCCCTCCCCTGTCAACATAACATCTAAATAATTTATGCTGTTATTCTGATGTTCGTATGTAAAATTTAAATTCATGGAGTCATTATTAATATATTCCATGAATGATGACACATCCACAGCTTCGCACCTCCCCCCCACACTAAGAGCAGATCATCCATATAACAACCATATCACTTGATGTAAGGGGAGAAAGGGCTTGTATGATGAAACAAAACTTTCTCCTTCCACATCGCCATAAAAATGTTGGCCAGGGAAAGGTCCCATTGATGCTCTCCTTTGCTGTACATAGAAAACTCCTTTGAACATAAACTAGTTGTGTTCCAAAAGGTACACAACCACGTCTACCACATAATTCTTTTTATCTGGGAAAAAGTTACAAAATAAAAGAGGAGACGTCTATATAAAAAAAACTCATAGATAGGGAGTCAAGATGGATATTTAATCTGGGAACCAGAGTTCCCCATGGTCTGAATGTCTGACAGGACTTTATATATCATTATTAGTTATTGTAACGTTTCAAAATTTATTAAGGCAAGTCAAAATGGTACATAGAACATAGGTGAACCCTTTTAATGTGTTCAAGGTAGTTAAGTGGATCCTTGGGACCATGGAGGCGGACACTCGCTCTACCACAGCCAGGAACGTAGGGACTAAGAATAGATACAGGAACCACGTCAGCTGAGTGAGAAAGTCCAAGAGAGCAGGGCCTATGGGTCATGGACAAGGAAGCTGCAGACGAGGACAGGAGGGACTTGGCCCACCAATGGGACTGGAAAACATGGCATCGCTAGGAGGGATAGCACAAGAACATGGCACCACTGGGAGGAACTACACGGGAACACGGCACAGACTGGACTCAGAGGGCTTGAGGTAGTGCAGCAGGCTTTAGTCCAACAACACCAATACTCAGGAAGGCTTGGTGGGATTGTTTCAGAACCAGAGGGACTCAAAACAATAGGCAGTACAAAGAACCCTTTATACACAGGATTGGGTAGACCCAACGCGGCTGGATGAGGAGTAGATGCCAGAATCAGGGATTCATCCTCTTCTAGGAGAGAAGAGGCCTCCTGCTGTGGCTTCTCCAAGACAGATGGCACTATTACTGTGGAATGCGTAGATTGGACACTGAAGACAGTTGCCAGAGGAGGGCTGCAGCAAGAGTGCACCTTGTCATGCAGGTACTCCCCAACACATACATTCTCTGGACAGGGCTTGTGATCCCTCAGTTGCAAAGCAGGACAACAAGAAGTTGGTCCAAGTACTTGACACGACGAATCACATAAATCAGGCATCGCTAAGGCAATGGGACTAGACAGATCAGAGGACATTATGACCATTGCTGATACAGAGGCAGGTTCAGGCATAATCTGGACTGGTACTTGACACAGATAATCACACAAGGTAGGAGAAGAAGCAGAAATAACTGGGGTAGCCTCAGGGATATCAGACGAAGATTCTTGAGATATAGAGGATACTGAGTCTGACACTGGAACAGAAGCTGGATCTGGCTGCTTATACACAGAAACTTGAGCAGCAACAGAAAGCATTGGTGCACATATAGACGGTGAAGATTTGAGTATGGATGCAAAATTTAGTGTCAACAGATTCCAGGGCAGAGATAGAAGTCTCAGGGCGGATCCAGCCAGAAAATATGGTGTAGTTTCCAAGATTTTAGTGGACTTGAAATTTCTTCTGGCAGCACGGAATTTGGAACTTCCACCGAAAGAAAAGGCCTGAAGATTTTGAAAACTGGACCGGGTTTAGAAGTCTTACATGCAGGACAGGAAATATGGGTAGCAGGAATAGATGCCTCACTTATCTTGCAAGCACTGGAAGCATTATGTACAGAAAAAATAGGGGTCTCTTGGGAAACTGCAGGTGCAGGAAATACGTTAGGCTTGACGGCCCTACAAAGAGAGGCAGAAAATACATTAGGAGCAAAATCCAGAGATACTGGAACCAGTGTGAAGGGTACAGCCTTGGAAGCTGAATCGGCATAACTACCGCCAGGACATGGGAGCAGAACGAAAATCCAGAGGAGCAATTTCGCATGGAAGTTCTATGGAGACACCCGTAGTAATCAAGGAAAATCCTTTCTGTAGGAGCCAATCAAGCAGAGAACGGCCTCTTAGTCCTCATCCAAAGTATTCAGCAAGCCAATGGAAGTCAACAGGATTATAGTGGACAGACCTTACATCCCATGGATCCATGACCTAAGTGTACTGTAACGTTTCAAGGCTTTGTTAAGACAAAACAAAATAGTACATGGAACATAGCAGAACCTTTGAAACGTGTTCAAGGTAGGTAAGTGGATCCTTGGGACCACGGAGGCAGATGCTCAACCTACCGCGGCCAGGGACATAGGGACTAGGCCTAGATACAGGAACCACGGTCAGATGACTGAGAAGGTGGAAGAGGGCAGGGCCTAAGGGTCACACACAAAGAAGCTGCAGATGAGGACAGGAGGGACTAGGACCACCAACGGGACTGGGGAACACAGTACAACCAGAAGGGATTGCACAGGAACAGGGCACCGGCAGGAAGAACAGCACGGGAACACGGCACCTGCAGGAGGAACAGCACAAGAACACGACACTGGCAGGAGGAACAGCAAGGGAATACGGCACCGGCAGGAGGAACAGCAGGGGAACATGCCACGGCCAAGAGGAACTCCATGAGAAAACGGCACAGACAGGACTCAGAGGGCTGGAAATGGTGCAGCAGGCCTTAGCCCAACAACACCAATACTCAGTCACTGACTGCTTGTGACTGCTCTGGCCTGGGCCACCCCGTTGTGGGACCGTGGAGATCCGCTCACGGCTAATCTGCAAGCCTTCCTCCAGGGGTTCCGCACCGTCTTTGAGAAACCTGGTCGCACCTCCTCTGCTGCCGCAGCTCTACTCCGCCTCCGTCAGGGCGACTCCACTGTGGGACAGTACTCTGTGCAGTTCCGCACCTTAGCCTCAGAACGGGACTGGAATAACGGCCTGGGGGCAACGTTCTGGCAAGCCCTTTTTTCCCGGATCCCTTAAAGATGGCTCGCGGGTGGGGCCTCCTACCTCGCGGGAAAATGAATTGATTGGGTTTTTACCACCCGGATCGAATCCGTTTTGCTGAAAGACAACGGGGCTCCCCCCTCCAAGCGAGCCTACTCACCACGCCGCCCCCTCGCTTAGTTTCCTTTTTTTTAAAAACGCCTTCCACTTCCCCGCCAAGGGTTTCATAGGACAGCCCACGGGTTTTATAGGGCTCATTTCCCAGGAGGAACGCTCAAAAAGCGACCCCTGGGGGGATTATGCTTCTACTGTGGGGGTTTCCGGGCCACTTCTTTGGGGGGACTGTCTGGTACCCCGGGAAACTCCCGAACTAGGGCTCGCAGGAAGGCAACCCCTAGGTGTCAGTGCGGTCCTCTCCCCCCCGCCTGCCTTTTCCTGTTTTTGGGGAATTTTTCCCCGGGACACACCTTTCAGACCCCCCGCCTTCCTGACTCGGGTCCCCGGTAACTTTACAGCCACCGCTGATGTCCCAGTCCCGGGGCTTCCAGTGACTCCCCTGCAGAAACCCATGTTTGTCTCCTCAGTCAGCGGCAATGCCTCAAATGCCATTCAGTTTACCCACTGCGCCCCTCACCCTGCAGATCGGGCGCTACACCAGGAAACATTGGAAACTCTCGACTGCTCGTTCCCTCTGAGATACTTCTGGGCCTCCCCGGTTACAAGAGCATGCTCGACCTAAACGGGAACACAGGCGAGATTTTTCTTTGGGGGCCCGGCATGCCATCTCGTTGCCTTGGGGCCGGCTCTGCCCACCCGTCGGTCTGCAATGTCCGACTTTTTTCAAGAAATCTCCGCAAAGGCTTTATCGAAAAGTCTCTTCACCTGCAACCCGGGTTTCTTTTTTCGTCAAAAAGAAAGATGGCACCCCCCGGCCTGTATCGATTATCGCTGCCTGAAACAAAAATAACCGTAAAGAATCGATACCCCCGCTTCCCGATCTCGGAGTTATTTGACCGCCTACGTGGCGAAAAATTTTTTTTTCTAAACTGGACCTTTTCCCGGTGTTACAATCGATCCGCATCCGAAAAGATGACAGTGGAAAACACCTTTAACACCCGTGAGGGCCCACTTAGAATATCTCGTCATGCCATTTGGCCCTGCAACGCCCCGGCGTCTTCCAAAATTTCGTTAATGAGATCTTTCGGATCTTCATATGTCTGCGTTATGTCTATCTTGACGATACTCATATTTTCTCCGACCTAAGACTCACCGTCACCATGTCCGCCAACTCAGACATCTCCAAAACCCACCAAATTTTTCCCAATTGGAAAGTGCCTGGCAGGCACTCCCTCCCTTCTTAGGTACATCGTTCGGACCAAGGCCCTACAGAGGACCCCCCCAAAGCTCTCGCAGTCCCATGCCCCGGCCGTGGGTTTCCCGGGCCCACCAGCATTTTTTGGCTTTGACAACTTTTAAGGCAATTTATTCCACAGTTCTCCCTCTGGTGCCCCGTGGGGCCCCCACCAAGGGGGGTCCGACCCCAAGTCATGGCCCCCGGGGCCAAGGGCTTCAAAAACCTGAAACTGCATTTGCCTCCGCTCCTTTCTTCTCTCTGGACCCCCAGCGCCCTTTTGTCTTAGAGGTCGACGCCCCCCCCTCAGTTGCTGCCGTGCCGTTCTTCTTCAAAACCCCCTCGGGGAAATTGCGGACATGGATTCTTCTCCAAGACCTTCACCCTGCCGAACCAATTACACTACGGTGATCGGGAATTTCTTGCATAAATTGGGCCTTGAAGAAGGGCGTCACTTGCTGGAGGGGCTCATAAAACCCATAAGATCCACACTGACCAAAGAACTTTTATATCTACAATCGCCAGCATTGAATCCACGTCAAGCCCGATGGTCGCTTTTCTTCGCCCTTTTTTTATTTCCCCTACCTTTCCGACCGCTGAAAAAAACGTCACGCGGACGCTCTCTCTAATCCTCCGACAAAGGGCTTGGAGCCACACCGCAGCACATCATTTTCCGAACGGGTTCTTTCGGCAAACTCCCGAAAACCTTCAACATTACCTCCTGGGGAAGACCTATGCCGTCCCTTGTGGCCTCAAAAACCCTTAAAAGGGGAATTCCTCAAAAAAGCTGGCCATCCTGGGATTCCAAATCCGTACAACTCATCTCGAGATACTATTGGGGGCCCCCCCCCCATTTAGGATGTTAGAGACTTTTTCTTTAAAGTACCTCCCCTTGCCGGAACAAAGTTCCTCCCCAACCCCCGGGGCTTCCACCCCGCCTCTCCCAGGGCCAGAAAACCTTGGTCCATATTGCTAGGATTTTTTTCACTGACCTACCGGCCTCACCGGGAAACACGGTCATTTTGGTGGTGGTTTGACAGATTTCTAAAAAGGCTCATTTTGTGCCCCTGCCCGGGGTTTCCCCGGGGACCCCCAGCACCCAGCCTTTTTCCACCACATCTTCGCTTACACGGGCTCCCTTTGCCATCATCTCGATAGGGGAGTCCAGTTTGTATCTAAATTCTGGTGGGCTCTCTGGGGGCCTTTTCGGGTTCAGCTGGACTTTTCTTTTGCTACCACCCTAAACCAACGGCAGGTGGTGAGGGTCAACCAAGTCTTGGCCCTATCTGCGGCATTTTGGTCCGCCCTCCCGGAAACGGTCTGACCTTCTCCCCTGGGGCGGGGAATTTTCAAATAATTCCCTAGACTCAAGTCCACTGGAGCCGCTCCCTTTTTTATTGTGTTTGGGTTACATCCCCTCCCCCCCTCTCCCCCTAGCCGTTTCGTGTCACGTTTCCCCGCCCTGGATGCCCCCTACGAGACATTTAAGTCAATCGGGGAAACACTCGCCCGGCTCTTCTTCGGGGTTCCCCTCACTAAAGTTCAGCCATAGGTACGGAGACCTCCCCCTGTATTTAAGCCAGGGGATAGGGTTTGGGTATGGGCCAAATACATCCTTTCAAAACCCACTACAAGTTTGGGGGCCCAAGATTTTGGGGCCTTTTTTTTTTACCCTTTTGCAGCTTAACCCGTCTCCTACAAGCTCCGCTTGCCTCCCACTCTCTTTTCCCGAAACGCCTTCCATGCTCGCTCCCAAGCCTGTGGGCTGAATCGCTTTCTCCGTGGATCTGTCTCCCTCCTCCTGTGGCCAACCGATAACACTTTGAGTCAAGGGGGTACTGGCGCAGAAGAAGTGAGGGGGGGAAACGGTTTTTTTTCTCATCACTGGGAAAGGGGGGGGCGGGGGGCCCGGGAGTTTCTTTGGGAAACCTGAAGGGAACCTGTCACCTGATATCCTTGCGGGTTAAAAAAAAAGGGGGGAGACCTAAAGGGGTTTCTGTCATGGCGGCCGCGGCGCCGCTGCCCCGCGGCCGTTCCCCCCCTGCTAGGGCCGGCGCGGGCACCCCTGGGGACCCCACCGTCCCCCCTCCCCCGCCGGCTCTCTTACCTGGCCACGCTCCCGGGGCAAAGCCATCCTCCTCCGTCCCGGCCGTCGTGCGCATGCGCGCCCGACAGCGGTCTAGTTTAAAGGGCCAGGTCCCGGTAATTGGGGTTAGTGCCGGCACTGGTCCTATATAAGGGTTTTTCGCCCCCACGCTCTGTGCCCAAAAAGTTGTGTGCGTTTTGTGAGCTTAGTGTGCTTTTTAGTGTCCGTATTTATTACCATGTACCAGTCCCTTTCCTACTTTCCTGACCTTGCCGTTTGCCGCCTACCCCGACCGTTTGGGTGTTCTGACCAAGAACCCTGCCGCCGCCCTGACCCTTCTGCCCGTCCCCCGACTACGCCTTTGGGTTACGATTTTGTACCCCCCCAATACCCCGGCCGCCACCCCCAGCAAGTCCTCAGGGGTAACGACCTGGTAGGGCCCCCCGCCGAGCAAGTCCACCCCGCTTTTGCGGCGGCTCTGTGAAAACCGGGGCTACTTAGATTCCGTTCCCTGGGGTGGGGTTAACTACATCGCTTGCGGTGGCCAGTGAATCCACCAACCCTTACATAGGATGTGCCTTTTAAAAAGCACAGAAGAGAAAACTGCACCCCGGGCAAGTCCTGTTGGAGGAATTGACTGCTGCAATGCTGAACAGCAGAAGCAAGTTTCAACCTCAAGGACTGAACACACAGTTGCATTCAGGCAGTGGACAGGGCAATTTGCAGATCGTGACCGTTATTTTATTTTTGCATACTTAGAAACATTGTTGTAGCGTTTTGTTTTTAAATATGTATTGAATCCCTCCCACTTCACTGGCGGAGACTCACGTACCTTTAGGGTTTTATTTTAAAAGTATAAATTCATTCAGGCGGCAGCCTGATAAGGATTCTTTCGAAACGCGTTAGTGTACTGAAACAACAATTCACTTCTGAGTGCTACATGGTAGTTGGGTGTATCCTGTGAATTTATGACTTTTATGAGGATTTCCAATAAATAGAAGAAATTTTATTAACTAAATACTGCTTTGGGCATGACTGTTTAGACTTATATTCCTTGTTTTGAGAGCTGAACCCTTCTGCTTGCCTGTACAGCAACCTTGAATGCATACTAGTTGAGCTGACTAAACTTTATTGGATTGCTTTCAGTCAAGGCCGGTATCCGAAATTTCAGGGCCCCATACAGCTGAAGCTTCTGTACATTTAGTAACTCGCAGGTGAAGTCTTGA